>PVKC010010991.1:0-25184 GCA_004027635.1 Crocidura indochinensis
TCCCTATTTAAAAGTGGTTCATAGAACTTCTTACAGATCTAAGGAACGAATTGTGAAATACCTTTGTGATTACAGTTTATATGTTTAATTAGAAGCTTGAAATTAAGCTCCCAAACACCACAAAATGAAAACTTGAGATTCTTTTAAGCAAATCTAGCTTTCCATGAACTGACTCATCCATCTGTCTTCTATTCTGCAATGCCTCCCACCTCCCACCCCAGCCCTCATCATTCATGCTGAAGTCATCTACTTTCTTCACCTGAATTTAGAAAGCTGCTGAGGTCTCATTCGACTTCATTCTAAAGTTGTCCATCAGAGGCAGGGTGTGTAATGTTGCACAGAACTTGCTTGTTGCAAAGAAAATAGTTTTCACTTGACCTTAGAAGTCTATGAAGGCTGTTACTATTTCATTCTATAAATAAGAATAGACTAAATATGTACAATTAAATATGGGAAGAGGAATATCTTGTTCTTGTGATTTGATTTTAAATATCTTTAAAAGAGTGGCTGATACTGAAATATGTGACTTTTTTTCTATGAGTTGAGATAAAGTAGTTCTCATTTTCTCATTTTCATTTCTCTGGCTTTAGGGATCTGTGAAAGAATTCTGCTTCTGTTGCTTTTTCTGAATTTGTCAATTGAGTGTATCTTTAAGTATTTTGGCTTTGGAAAACTCCACTAATGGCTTTTTGCTCGAGTCAAAATTAATCTCATCTTCCTCCAACTTTAATGGCATATGACTCATGCTGTGATATAGTACTTAAGTTTCTCTTCCAGTGACTTTTATATTTGTTTGTATCCTATTCCAACTTAAAGTTATGGGGTTGGATAGTTAGTATTGTTTGTAAGGCTCTTATCTTATATGCTGCTGACTTGATTAGTTCTCTGACACTGCTGTATAATCCAGGTGCTGCCAGGAGTAATATTAGAGCACAACACCTGGAGTAATCTGTAGCACCCCTGGGTATGGCCTGATCCCCACACATAACATAAAACTAAATAAAAATAGTGTGAGGAACATGTATATTTACTTACTGACTTACTTATTGACTCTAGCAACTTGTATATGGCAGATATTCGTTACATGTTTAATGCAATTCAATTTTGAGAGCACAGCGGTAGGGCATTTGTCTTTCATGTAGCCTACCAGGACTGACAGTGGTTCAAATCCCAGCATCCCATATGGTCCCCTGAGCCTGCCAGGAGTGTTTTCTGAGCACAGAGCCAGGAGTAACTCCTGAGTGCCACTGGGTGTGACCTCCCCCCCAAAAAAAGAATTACAAGAAATGTCAGGGTTCATCTATAGACACTGCAGTGAAGATGGATGGGGTCTTGCCTTTTCTTCCCTGAAAGCATTGTTGGACCTGACATATGAGCTTGGAAGTACTTAGGCCAGTATGTAAGTGTGAGGGAGTTCTTTCCTGAGAATCAACCAGGAAGGGAGAGAGATGATCACAGAACCCCATTTACTTCCTTGACCTTATTCTGAGAATGTTCTACTTTGAATTTTGTAGTTGTTTTGTTTGGGGACATTGCTGGGAGCATTTGCTGGGACCATGCCCAGCAGTATCCAATAGTTACTCCATGTTCTGTGCTCAGTAGTCAATCTCAGCAGTGCTCAGGGCACTCTGCAGAACCAGGGATGAAGCTGAGCCTCCTGTATGCTAAGGAGTTGTGTTCATTGAGCTCTCTCTCTCTCTCTCTCTCTCTCTCTCTCTCTCTCTCTCTTTCCCCCCACCCTGAGAAAATTCCTGTAGTAGCAAGTCCTCATGGCCTTGCTTCTTTTATACTCTTAGTGCATTGCCTCACTCTTCACATTTGCCGTAGGCTTTCCTGGGATACTTAAATAAACTACTTCCTTTATATGCCTTGTAGAAATAGAGGAACCCTAAAGTCTCTGAAAATTAAAAAGTTCTAGAAATGCTGATGATAACATCAGTGAGAATTAGGATCAATAAATTAAACTTGTCATCCGAGACATTTAAGTGATGGGGCTAGAGAGGTGGGTAAGATGATGAGTCATTTATGTCTATGGGGTTATATATATCTATGAAGCTTTTGGATACAGGGAGAGAGAAATTTTACTTTTGATCAGGAAATGGAGTTGAGGTTTCATAGAAAGACTCAAAAAAAAAAAAGCAGCAGCACAAAGATCAGGAGATGATGGAGTTCACTGAAGACTAGAACCAAAACTCTGTTTCATCATGCTAAATAACCAAGAAAGGTGTAGTGTCCTGGAATAAAGGGGTTCCTAACCCACAGCCACTAATGCTCAGGAGCAGGGGTTCACGGGGTGGAGGTCCTTAATCATCTGACAGGGGTGCTGGATTACGGGAATACAGTGACTGACTATGTAGACAGGATCAAAAGAAATGAGTAGAGGGGAGGGGAGGAGCTGACACCGCCATGCCAACATGGCCAGTCACATGTTTCAGGAGTGGACAAGGGGCCCAAGCTTCAGTGAGCTTGAACTTGCTTTATGTTTATTTCTTAGTATAGGTGGTGGGCATGTGTGTGCGTGTGCGTCTGTGTGTGTGTGTGTGTGTGTGTGTGTGTGTGTGTGTATCTGTAACAGGGAAGTTGGTTTATCCATTTAAACTCTGCAGAGTGAAAAATATCAGTTAAAACCAGTGTTTTCTTCAAGCCAAACAAAATCTTAGTACTTGGCCCTAATACTCCAATGTGGCCATCTCCAGGGTCAGGGGCCTCTATGAAGAGATGGGGAGAACTGATGGAAGCTGAAAAGTTCTGCTATGTGCATACATATATCTCTTTTAGCAGCAGCCTTATTTGGCTATGAAATCCATTCTTCAAACCAGTTTTAAGATGTTCTTTGTTAGATGGTATCAGATGTGCTGTTAGATCAGAAGTAAAAAATCACAGCTGGTAAGCTTTCCTGGTTTAGGGAGTTTAGAAACTGGTGAAGAGATTTTTTTTAAATGAAGGCAAGTCTTCACAAAAATAAGACATCACATTACCCTCTGATATTTGTCTGCGCTCAGGTGAAAATGTAAGATCTCAGCTCTCATTGTTCACCTGTTTTCATCTATGACACAACAAGGTGCCAAAGCCATCCTTAAGAGCTTTTGGAATTCTGTGATCTAAAGTCAGAAAGACTGGAATTTGGGATAGGCTGGGGAAGGCCTGTTAACATGGGCTTCATCTTCTGTAAGAGTAGAACTTGATTCAGCACTTTTGGTGGATTTCGCCTCCATAGAGATAAGGATATGAAAGCTTTTCTGAAAATCCCTTTAATTGAAATGATTTGGGGGTGTGACTTGTTTCGTTTGTATGTTTCCTTTCTCTTTAAGCTCTTTTTTTTCTATATCCCTTTAAATAACTACCTTTGTTCAAGTCTAAATGAGTATCTTTAGTGTCAAGATAATTTTCCCTTTTTATTTATTTATTTATTTATTTTTTGTTTTTTGGGCCACTCCCAGCGGTGCTCAGGGGTTACTCCTGGCTATCTGCTCAGAAATAGCTCCTGGAAGGCATGGGGGACCATATGGGACACTGGGATTCGAACCAACCACCTTAGGTTCTGGATCAGCTGCTTGCAAGGCAAACGTCGCTGTGCTATCTCTCTAGGCCCAATTTTCCCTTTTTAAAATGATTTCCCAACACCCCATCTTTCAGAGAGTGACAGATGTGGAAAGTCAAAGCTGGAACAAGGAGATTTTGTAGTCATATGAGCCACTTGTTTTCCTACCCACACCTCAACATTCTAAGTTTTACCTAGAGGTTGTTGTGATTCTTTTTTTTTAAATATTTTTCCAGAGCACTGCCAGGTGTGACCCAAAAACCAAAACAAAATTTTTTCCATATAATTTGAGCCACTATTATCTACATTTGTTTTATTGATAGAATTCTATGCATTTATCGTTTCCACATTCACCTACCACTGGATTGCCCACTTTCCATCACCAATGTCCTATGGATCCTCCCTGACATCCTTAGTTTTGTAGACCAACTCTCAGGTTCTGTAGTTTTAGGCCATCTGTTATTCCCTTACTATGAGTTTATATGTCATGCATTAGGGAGATCCTTCTGTATTTATTCTCTCCTTCTGACTGACTTTACTCAGCACAGTCCCTTTCCAGTTCCATTTATGTAGCAATAAATCACGATTTTCCTGTTTCCTTCTAGTTGTGTATTTACACATAACAATTATTTTAACCACTCATCTGTTCTTGGCTATTGTAAATAGCATAACAATGGACATAGGAGTGCAAGTATCTTTTTGAAATAATGTTTTTGGGCCATTAGAACATATGCCAAGAAGTAGAAAAGTGGAGTTGCTAGCTTATATGTGAATATGAATACTAAGATGATACGGCTGAGACTTTGGGCTAGGTCCTATATCGTCTCCTCCAGCATGGAAGCTTTTGAAAATAGATCCCAATTATTCAAGAACTCATGCCTGTACAATTTTCTCAAATGTTTCTTATAGCATTTGAGAAAATCCATCTTCTAGCATTTTTCAAGATATGAAAAGTAAGTCATGGTCAAAACTCCATACAGTTAGTTTTGTAGTGGTGGGTAGAAAGGAATGGAAGGAACCCTTATAATTGTGGATTATGGTGAACAATTTCAAATTTATTTCTACTGTGGACATAACAGCTTGATAGCATAAGAATACAGGTTGGTTGATTGTAACCATTAAAATGTCTGGTTCTCAGTCAAGTTTTGACACCATCAACAGTCAAGTGGCATTAGTGCTTTTTGCTCTAATCTCTGGAACTACATAGTCATTCTAGTTTTGAGTACCTATTGTGAACTGCAGAAATGTTTATCATATACACTTGCCTTTGAAAGAAAGCAAATATACTTTTCTAGGAGATGTAGCAAAAGGGAATTGTAGAGCAGCAATACTGTTTATGTAGCAGGTGGCATTGTTTTTAGAAATCTAATAACTCCTTCACTGTGGCCCATAATTATAATAATGCTCACATTTGCATAATACATTGCAATTTATAAAGAGGTTTTACATGTTTAATTTGGTTTTCACAATAATCCTGTGAGGTAGGTTGCCAGTATGTCATTATCCTTAATTTATAGAGGAAGAAACTGAGGCACATAAGAGGTGAGTGACCTGCCCAAGCTAGCAGGTGGTGAAACCAAGTCTCCAACTCTCATCGTGTGACTCTTAGAAGGTGGAAGGAAACCTAGTTGCTGCCTTCAGAAAAGAATGACAGGTTACTCTGAGATACCATTGAGCTCAGAGAGTTTGTTTTGGTTAACTCGGGCTCTTTCTTGTCTCCACGACCCCTTGCATATCAGGAAAAAACCCCATAGATTATCGGTGAAAATTAAAATGTTTTGCTGAGGCTGAATAAAGAGCTGACACTTCCCACTTTCACATTACCAGACTGTGATGATTCTGATGATAACTCATTTTGCCTGGGGCTTGCCCACTGCATTGCATAGAATTGCCCACAAATATTTTCCTGCATGGGAACTTTCATTACTCAGCAGTCCAGGTCATTCCTGTATAGAATGTAGCTTCATAGAGGACTCTCCTGAATCTGTAGAATCCCTTGTTCATTGTTTTTCAGTATATCTACTGGTGGTAGGTATACTAGAGGAGTCCCAGAGAGAATTTGGACTTTGTGACTGCTCCAAACACCTGCCAAGTTTTTGTGACTTTCTTATGATTCTCATAAAGGCTGGGAGGAAGCTACAGAAAGGTAACAGTTTCTTTTCATAGTTTCTACTCCAGAAATATAGCTTTATTTCTTTATACAGGGCTTCAGAAAATGCCTCACTTTCCCCATATTCTGAAATCATACTCAGCAGAGGTGAAGAATTTATTCTAGGCTAAGAAAAATACCTGTCCAAATTGAAAGGATCATTGTTCAATGTCAAGAAGTTGGGTAATATCAAGCAGGTGACATTCAATAGTTTCCTGAAGAAAATGAAGATTTTGTTTTCTTTTCTATAGTCAACAGGCATGATGCTGCTGAAATCCTTTCAAGGATGCTCGCTGACCTGAGCAAGCCCACATGTATTAGCAAGTACTAACTCTGTCACAGAGGAGTCTCTATTCTCGTTCTGCCCTGTCAGCAAGGAAGAAAGGGGACAATTATTTGGTGATAATTACTCTGACAGCAGTAATCTCTGGCAGCTGCTAGAAAGGAGCTGTAATTGCCTCCTACCACCCCTAACCTTTCAGAGAAGAGCTCTGAAAGCTTGATAAGAGGGCCTGAAGATGTGTGAACAACCTCAAAATAACTTTCTATCTGCTTTCATCACCCAGGCTTTAATTAAACACAATTCATACCTCATCAGAAGCTTGTGCATATTAAAGAGCCTTCTAGGAGGGAAGAGACAACACACAAATGTTCCATATTGCCTAATGTGGTTCTTTTTCTCTTACCAAGTTAGTCATTTCTTAGAACCTGGGCCCTGAAAATCTGCTCTTCTTACCCTGAGGAGAAGAGATGAAATGAGATACTATAACTTGCTTCTGGAAATTTGAGGAAAATTTATTCTTCTTATCCTGAGAAGAAGGATGAAGCAAGCAACTTAGCTTGCTTCTGAAAATTTGAGGAGAGGATTCTTACATAAAATCCACATATGTACATATAAAAGATAAAATTTGGTCTAGCCAGCTTATACTTGAATTATTTTCTTGAACACTGCAAACATTTTCATTATATAACTAGTTGGAGTAATTTGCTATAAGGTTATTTTGGTGTAGAAGAGACAAGAATGATCAAAGAGGGAGTTCATATGGGTATCACAAAACATAAAATTATTAACAAAATACTTGAATACAAATATAATGTGGCAAATACAGCATATTTGAATATGTATAGAAGTGTGCTTAAGTTTGGTTAAAAAGCAAAGATGGCTTGAGTTATCTTTAAGTAAAAACAATCTTTCACTAGTGCACACCAAAGGGGCTTTCCTGAAATACCTGTGTCCCGAGTCTTCTCTCTTAATTCATAGAAATATACACTCAATTGGCATTTTTTTGTGATCAAGACTGACTGGAAGTAAAACAGTAGAGCATGTAAAGTCAGAAACCACATAACTTTATGAGAAAAATGATGACATATCTTTCTGCAGAGTTGATTTCTATTTGGATGAGTGTAAAGATGACAACTAGCCTAAACACATTAAATCAAGTTAGCTGAGAGAGTCTCACTGATTGACTCATCAGTAAAAAAATAAAATCAAACTGTCAAACAGTTCTTTTTTGTGTGACAAAATTATACTACAAAATAGGGAGAACTACCTGGAGACTCCTCAACCACTGAAAAGTCATGATTTGCCTTTTAATGGGGTCTTTTCTCCATCTCCTATGCATCTTAATGACCTTTCTTCCTATTTGATTTGAAACTAGAAAGATGCTAACTGTTGTTGAGTGTAATTTTTCTAGTTTTCAGAAAGGTGGGAAAAATAGAGTGCCTAGTGGGAGATGGCTGGTGATGGAGGTGAACCTGGATGCTTCAATATTATTGCCATATGACAATAATTTTCATATGTTATGCACAGACTTTGGATCCATATAAGAAAATCTGATAAAAATATTCTGGCCTCAATATTTTTTTGCTCTGTTTTATCAAGCACTAAACATAAATTGTCAAGAAGTTTCAGAAATTTGAGTCCTAAGTCAGGGTGAATTTAATCAAAACTAAAGCTAAAGCCTAGCTTTTGTTAATCTTCTCTACTTTCCCACACTCCCACCTCAAATGTGGAGCATTTACTGCATACTGTGATGTCTGGGAAGTGAAGGGAAGCCCCACTCACTTCATTCCTTTTCCTTCATCCCTTTTAGGTTCACATTTGTTATGCAGCATTTGAGTGCACTGTACCACATGTCCATGTTATCAGATGGTTTCTGGAGCAATGTTCAGGCTTGTGACTGGAAAGAGTAAGAGTAGGAAAGCTTACCTAACAGACCTTGCAAGCCCTAGAATATACTTCTGCTTCTTACAAGGATCACATATGAATCTGAGTACATTGGCTTAGAAGTTGGTGGTTCTGGTGCCACATTTCACACCTGAGTTGGTATTAACTATTTTTTTGAGTGGGCATGAACTGCTGATGTCTGAGCAAAGGCAGCATTTCTGCTGCCTTGGTGAGTAATACCACGAAAGCACTGCCTCTTCAGAGTTGCTTGACACCCGTGACAGAATGAACCTGCCTCGTTCTGCCTCTACCACCCCAGAGGGTAATTCAGTGCACAAGTCCCTTTGCTTTCTTGCGCTTCACCTAATGACAGAGGACTTTCTCCTCAGAGTTTGTTAATACAAGTCCTGTTGCAGAGGTCTGGCTGAGTGCTGACACTGACTTCCTCACCAGCCCCAGTGATGCCAGCATTCTTGATCTGTGGACCACACTTTGAGTAGCTCCAAGAGTGCAAGTTTGGGTCTGGTTCTAGTCTGGGACTTCCATTCAGTCATCTGGCAGACTATCCTCAGCTGTGGACATCAAGATTGGGCCTCTTTCATATACTTCAGGACACCAAAAACTATTGCTGAATTAAAAAAATAACCTGGTTATTTGAAATATATTTGTAGAATATATTTTATGAAAAGATCTTACTATGCATGCTTGCTAAGCAATGCGTTTACACATGTGATTCAGAAATACCAGCCATCTCCCTCTTGTGTTGTTTTGTGCTCTCAGTATCCAGAATGAGTTATTTGGGAAGGCTAGTGCTGTGCCTTTGGACTACTCATGAGTCCTCAGATGATCTGGCATAGGCATGAGTTACTGCCCTTGTTGTGATTTGTTCTCACTGAACATGGCCCTGTTTAGTCAATGGTCATATCCCTGTGCGTTTTCAGTGAGAAATGAGTTATTTACAAATACTATTTCCTTTTTTCCACCATAAATTTGAATCTGTATCCATGTAGAGTCAACTTCTACCAGTTCTACTGTTAAATAGGAGAGAACAGGTTTTATAATTTACTGTTATTGCTTTGATGTAAAGGAAAACCATGGTCATATTTTCATTTTCTTCCTTCTTTCTCAGAAGCAATGGAGATAAGCCCAGATTCTCAGTATGAGGAGGGAGGACTCTCCTTCCTTCCTTGACTTTCCTCTCAACCTCCCTTTCTTGGCCTTCATCCCCACCCTTTCCTAGGGCTGGAGCATCCTGTCAGGTTAGCTGAGAAGAAAGGGAAAGAATTTTGCTGAATCTCCCAGCTGACATAGAAGCCTGTGGTGTGTGGTCGCTGGGAGGGAAAAGATTGGAGTGTGAGGGAGGATCTCTGTGGTCATAGGCACACCAGGGAGGGCGGTCCCTCCAAGTTTCAGAGGCTTGCAGCTAGGGAAATACCAGCTGGTACCCATGAGCAGACCTGACGAAGAGGGATGTGAGGACCTTAAAGAAGGGTATGTGGAACTCAAGGCAAGTATGCTGCAGTTATGCTGATGCTTCTCACATTCCCAAAGGTGTCCTCATTCCAGTAGCTCCCTAAGCTCATTTTCTCATCAACCATGTTACTGTAGAAAAAAAATCACCACTAAGGGAAAGAAAACAAAATGGTTGACATAACTGAAATGGTGACAGAACCCATATTTAAGTTATTGTAGTGGGCATCACAGACAAAAGCTACCAGGCTCAAACAGCAGAGCTGCCAGAATCCTAGTTTGTGTATGTATAACACTGGGGATTTGAACTCATGCTTACAAGGAAGGTGCTTTATATCACCGTGCTATTCTTATGAACTCATCTGTTCAGAAAATGAAATACTTTTGAAAAATCCCTTACAGATTGTGTGTCAAATCACATTGTAATAGTGTCTGTAAAGGATAGTTGGTCATTAATTAGTTGCAAAAACAGGTTTAGGGTGTTCAAGGAGACAGTGGTGTGGATGACACATCCCTCACTGTCAGGGATCAGAGGACCCCCTTGGATGTGTTTAAAAAGATCACAGAAGTTTGCTCAGCTTTTTTATGGCCAAACCACAAAATGTCAGATTTCCACAAGGTCTCAGACTCTCAGAGGTTAAAGGCACTTCCAGTGAATGAATGCTAAGCTCTATAAAATTCAAAGGCAAGAAACCAAGTCCCTGGGGAATGGAGACACATATGTCTGGACACCTGAAAAGTTCTCTTCATCAACTGGGTTTGTAGCTGTAGAAATTATTCAGGCCAGTATGATCTGGTTAAGCTCAAACAAAAGCAGACAGTTATTACAAGAACAATATAAGATTAATTAAAAACAAAAAAACCAAAATGATGGGAAAAGGCCCATTGGAAAGGGTTTTCAAATGAGGCTCAATCACATTTCCTCCAGGTCAAGGGTGCTAGCTCTCTTGAGCTGGTTGCGAGCTCTCATCATTCCACAAAACATTCTTTGGGAGTAGCATGGGCTATCTGTTGGGTCCTGGAGTTTGATGATAGCCACATGGGTGGACTCTGATTTCAATCCCTTGAGCATGTTTAAGTTGGGTTTTTGTAATCCCCAGGCCCAGTGTAAAGGATCACCTGGGGGTCTACTTGAGTGTGGATCTGCATATACCACATGCTCAAGTGAGGTTGCTGCGGCGGGTCCTTGGAATACATCAAGAGCCCCTGCCTGGGAGCTTTTCACTCCTCCCCATTGGCCCTGTTCCTCTTCTCTAAGCCCAGTTGTGTTGAGTCTCTACTTGGTTCTGCTAGATAGGGAATTGGACAGAGAGGAATAGGAAGTATGAGGTTCCTTGAGTAGATGTCTGGGGATCTGCTGCAGCTGATACGTGAGGGGTCATGAGGGCAGCAATCAAACTGTGCTTTGAAGTCCCATCCCCCTGAGGAGTATTGCATTGGTTTGTGTAGCAGGTTTCTTAATTTTATGACTTCTCGAGCACTCATGTGCCTGTGACTCTCCTAGTGAAGCTCTTTTCACATTTTCGAGGGATCAAAGATGTTTTAAACCAAATATTTTTTTTCTGTGAGGCTGGAGTGAGAGTTCAAAGGCACATGCTGTGTCCAGGGCTTTGAGGAAAGACCTCATACCACAGGCTCTCACCTCTCCACCTCTCAGCTCACACCAGGACTGGTCCTGGGGGCCCCAGCACCCCTGGGCTTGTGAACCAAACTGTCTGGCCTGTGTCACCAGACCAAGTGTCACTGTGAGTGGCCCTTGAGTTCCTGAGAATCTCTGAAAGATCCTCCCCTCCTTTTTTTGTAAACCCTTTTTTTTCAGTTCCAGATGATTTTTACTAGTGGTTTCTTAAAGGTTTAGAGTTAAAGGAGCACTGTAAAAACAATGTTAGAGTGGCAATTATCTTTTGCACGGGCCCACCAAAGTATGGTGGTCATGGAAAGGAAAAACTCTGGCCTAAGTACAAGGAGACCCTACCCCTGAAGTTTCCTGACATAAGAACATTTCTAGGCTCCAGGCTAACTAGTTTGTCCAATACCGGTCATTGCCTGTAGTGCCCATACAGCTATATTTTTCACAGTCGCTGTTGTTGGTATCATGTTTCTGTATTGAAGGTCCTGGAATTTGCATATCCTACATTGAAGTCAGGATGGTGTGGAGCAGTGTCTAATTTCAACTCACAAATAAAGGGCAACGCAGAAAGCCCTGTCCAGTACACAGGTCATTGTTGTTGTTTAAATCTCAGTGTTAAGGGAAAACTCTTTTGAGTAAATCGATGTCAGAGCAGTAGTAGGGTCTTCCGTGTTAGAGGATTGCTTTCAGGTGATGTCATAGACAACTTTGGATGTTTCATAGATGGCTTCCCTGTTTCAGAGGTGACTGGAAAATGCCCAAACCTCTGAGGCCTGTGCCAGGTCATCATGTCAATGTTCAGGGTGTAAGGTTCCATTGCACCACAAGAGTTGTGTATTCCTATCTCTATTAGATAAGAACTTATTTGCATGTATAGTATTTTCCATTTTAATGTGCCCATGCAAACAAGGAATAATGCCACCTGGCATTATCAGCACATAAGGGGGCTGCAAGAACAAGTCCAACAATCCCCATGAACTGGTTCAAACATAAGCATTAAACTGATGGACTCTTTCACCAAAATTCCTTATTGAACAGTTCACAAAGAGAAAAAAAGATAAAAAGTGGGGAAAATAAACAATCTAACTTAAGACAGTGGACACAACTGTCACTGTTTAAAAAAATTTGTGTGTTTAGATCTCTATAAGATAACATGTTTGTATATAATTTCCCATTTTAATGTGCCTATGCAAAGGGAGAACAGTATCACATGGTGAGATTGGTGCCTATGGGGATGCTAGAACAAATCCAACAATCCAATTGACTTGGTTTTTATATAAATGTTAAATGGAGGGAGACTTCTACAAACTTCCTTATTTAACAAATAACAAAGGGAAGGAAAGATAGAGAGGGACTTTTTCACCAAAATACCTTATTGAACAGTTCACAAAGAGGAGAAAAGATAAAAAGTGGAGAAAATAAACAATTTAACTTAAGATAGTGAACTCAATTGTCACCGTTTATGGAAACTAATCAGAAACTTAGTATGATAGCAACCACAATTACACAATGAAAGAAGATAGAGGCCAAGAGGCCATTGAGAGATCTGGCCTCTTCCCAGCCTGAGAGTCCATCCTCTCATTTTTATTTTGAAAACATATGGTACTCCCACCTAAACTGGTCTCTTCCCAAATTGAGAATCAATCCTCCCATTTTTATTTTATATATATTTGGTATGTGCAGGGGCGCTGGCTCCCACGCGGTTTTTGAAACGAAGAACAACGAGAAAAAAAAATACCAGTGAATGTCACGACGCAATGTCCCGACATACACCTGTGCTGCATGGGCCCGCCATCCACCCCATGTATCCCCCTTAGTGTCGGGAGAGAAAGGGGAGAGCCTGAGGACCATGATAGAGTCCACCTGGGCCGGCAACCAGGGAAGGCCTGGAGTAGGGGAGGAAATAGGGGAACGGCTGGAGGCCTGCCAAGCCTCCCAGCACCCTCGAAGCTAGGGAGAATATCAACGGCATCGGGTGTCCCCTAACCCCATACCTGGGAAGAGCTGGCCTTCAGGATCAAGGCACCGGAAATAAGCTTTCTGCCCGGCTCCTCCCTCTGCTCCTCCTCCCTAGAGTAGTGGGGGAAGCCTGGAGACTCCTAATAGAGTCCACTTGGAACTCATAGCAGGCCACCCGAGGTGGCACTAAGGCCAGACCTAGAGTCCAGGGGGAAATAGGGGAATGGCTGTAGGCCTGCCAAGCCTCCCAGCACCCCCCAAGCTAGGGAGAATGCCAACGGCATGGGGTATCCCCTAACCCCATACTTTCCTCCCCGCCCCTTTTAAGAAAGAATAATTAAGGCCAGAGAGATGATTCAATGGGATGAAAATACACTTTGCCTGTGTGTGGTTCAGGTTTATATTCCCGTACTGCATATGGTCTCCTGAGCATTATCAGGAAAAACTCCTGAGCACTGAATTGGGAGTAGTGTCTGAGCGCTGCTAGGTGTGATTAAAATGACAAAACAATTTTTTAAAATAATTGCTTTTTGCCATCAAAGTCCCACTCACTGGTGTTTTGGGGTTTATGGAAGGTCAGAGATTAAACTCAGAGCCTTGTTTATGTGGATCCTGTGCTCTCCCACTTTGTGCTACCTCTATAGCCTCAAGAATGCTTCACTGAGTTCCTTCTTTAGAGCATAATGGTCAAGGGACTTGTTATATCTGTCCCTGTCTCTGTCTTTGTCACTCAGGAGCTGCTGAGAGTTTCTGTGAAAAACTGTAAATGTGAAGGTGTGCTCATTCTTTGGAGAATAAAAGTATCTAAGATGAACTGAATTTTAGAAATAAAATGAATTGCTCTGTGGGATAGCATGCCCATGACTTCTATGCATGTATAACGCTGCACATTAGGACTTTGACATACATGGATGAGAAAAGAGTTAAGAAATTGGAAATGTGGGGGCTGAAGTAATAATACAATGGATAGGATACTACGTGGCTGACCCAGTTTTAATCCTCGGCATCCTATATGGCCCTATGATTTCCCATTTTGGAGCGATCTCTGAACATAGAGCCAGGAATAACACCTGAGCTCCACTGGGAATGGTCCTAAAGCCAAAAAAAAAATTTTAGATACACAGAGCCTTGAAGCTAGAAGAAGCCACCTAGAGTTGCTTGTGCACAAGACAGGTTGAGTTAGACCTTGAGTTCACAAGGCTACAGGGGAGATGGGAAATAAGTGCTGCTCACATTCCTGTCCTGGAGGTAGTTTCTATTCCAGAGCTGATAATTCTGTTTCTACCTTGCAGCTGGATTCCAGACCTTCCCACTAGAAATTCTTTGATCAAGGGCAAACTCCTCTCTTGAGGAATCACATCTGCTGGCTACAGGGCAACAGTGAAACTGTGCTAAAGGCCTCCTGATTTCCCATGGGTTCAGAGTCAACATCCAGCATGCAAACTGGTAAACACAGGGCAGCCATCACAGAGCTTGATAATGGGATATAACACCTCCCTGAATTCTGTCCTCTGCCCCTTTTATGCCCTGGATGGAAAGATGTTTTGTGACAAGGAACACACCAAAGATTTAGTGGTCCTGGTTTAAATCTGTACCAGTTTAAGAGATGAAGATCTAAATCCAACCACATGTCCTTGGAAAGGTGAAAGTCTCAAGTGCTATCTATGACAATCATTGGTCTTATAAAGACTCAGCTCCAGTTATTCTTTCCCCCACTGGATGCTGTTCTTGATTGCATCAGATAGAAGTGGCATCTCACCCCTGGACTTCCTAATTCTTTACACACCATTCTCAAAATACAAACATAACTGTTCTGCAGGGTTTTATGCCTATTTTCTCTCCCTTATTCCCTATCAAATGTGATGAATAGAGAAACAATGGCTTCATCATGACTGAAGTGTTTTGAACCTAGGGCTTGCTCTAAGAAAAAGTTGCAAGCGCTACAGAAACTGAAAGCTTATTTTCTTTTTGTTTGTTTGTTTGTTTGTTTTGTTTTTTTTTGGGTTACACCCGGCAGTACTCAGGGGTTACTCCTGGCTCCATGCTCAGAAATTACTCCTGGCAGGCACGGGGGGCCATATGGGGCACCGGGATTAGAACCGATGACCTTTTGTATGAAAGGCAAATGCCTTACCTCCATGCTATCTCCCAGGCCCCTGAAAGCTTATTTTCAATGGAAGAGTTCTTTTTTTTTTATTATTTATCTGAGTTCCTGTTTATCTGAGTACCTTTTATGCAGAGATTTCAAAAAAATTGGGGGGTTCACAAGATAGTACAGAGGTTAAGGTGCTTACCTTGCATGTATCCAACCCCAGTGTGATTCCCAGCACAAAAGTCCCATGAGCACTTTGGGGATATCACCCCTGAGCATAGAGTCAGGAATAGCTCCTAGGATTGTTACAAAAAAAATCAAGAAAAAAAAGTTTTACAGGGTTGGAGGGAGGGGGCATTGGTGATGGAAATGTTGCATTGGTGAAGGGGGGTATTATGTTTATGACTGAAATCGAACAACAAACATGCTTGCAATCATGATGCATAAATAAAGATTTATATAAAAATTAGTAAAAAAAAGTTTTAAAATAGAATAAGCAACATAAGGCTGGGCATGTGTGTATATGTGTATAATATATGTAGATATATAATATATATGTATATATATACCTAGGTTTACTATACAAAATAGTTAAAGAACCCTTTACATAAATGTTTCAATAAGCCACTAGAGTATAATGTGGAAAAAACAATTTGAATTTTTAGGTCCTGACTCTGTTCTATGCTTGCACTGTGACCTCTGACAAATTTCTTAGCTCTTTTGAATTTTGTTTTACACATCTTTAATATGTGAGAAATGAAAAGATAACTTGTTGAGTTTTAGTGCAATCTGAAGAGGTAGCATAGAGATTCCTCATCCTTATCCCCAAGAACCATTCTTGTGATGATTCTAACCAAACAGAGGGAAGAAGCTGGGTCCTCTCTGAGGCAGCCTGAGCTCTTGTGGGAGTCTGGAACAATAAACCAGAGGTCTTTATCTTTTTATGTGGGGGGGGCACATGCAAGTGGACTGATCCAGAGTCAGCATCTCTGGTTTATGGCATCTGTTTGTGAATCTGTTGGGAACAGACATGATAGGATACAAGAAAACCAAAGCTAAAGTGGCACCTTTCCCGTATAGGACACTGCTCCCCCCTTAGGAGGTGGAGGACTCAGCCCAGGATCTCTTCTGAGGGGGAATTAGTCAGGTTAGTAGTAAGACCCAGTACCTTGGGAGGAAATCTCCCGGGTCAGCAGCCACAGCCATTTCTTAGGAAACTGTCCACTTTGCTTGGGTTTGGAGTAAAAGAGTTTCCACAGAGCTTGCAAAGAAGAGTTCAGATCTCTCTTTCCCAGATGGATATCCTGCTCCACGCCTGAATCCAGGCTCCCCACCTAGTCCCTAGAGGACAGGTCAGAAGAATCAGGCTGCTGGCTTTTGCTCCCTGAGGCAAGCGGGAGTAAATTCTAGGTTATAGAACAGATGCGTGTAGGTGGGTGGGAGAAAAAGCGACTAGCTAAAGATGCAGCGTGTCTTCCACTGGTCAGGGTCAGCCTGGGCCGCAGTGTTCAGGGGGTTCCCCAGTGGCTGTTGTCTCTGTTGCTTTGGTAACCGGAGGAGAAATACTCTCCACCCAGTGCAGGTGCTCTCAGCTGTGTGGGCCTTGCTGCTTCCTCAAGCAGCCCCGGTCTGCCTGAAGACAGTGACCTCTGGGCCCCTTCCAGAATGGCCCGTTGAACGTTCCAGGGTGTGACTGTTGAAATGTGAAATTCAGGGGCTTTTTAAAAAATCAAATGTTTGTATAATTTCAATATGAAAAAATTTTACATGATTTGTTAAGGTTTCATTATATAATCTGAGATGGATCACAAATAAGGAGTCAGAGAGATGAATAATTGTTTAGAGTTTTCTAAACAAAATAAGCCCCATGGATTCTTTACTCTCACAACACACTTTATATTAATCTTTACTCTCACAACACACTTTATATTAAGGAATAAAATGTAAGAATTTCTCAGGTAGAACCTGCATATTATTTAGTTTAACCGGGCAAAAAATGTACAAAATATTCCAAATCTGCTAAGTTCCAGGCAACTGGTCAGGCCCTAGTCACCTACCGCTCTAAGACCACCATCACATACCACTCTGGTGCATGGCTATAGTCGATATGAAATAAAAAGATACCAAGACTTAGATACAAAATATATACTCTGACTTTGAAAAATGCTTTTAGCTTTTCTTAAATAAGACCTTTTCAGGGGGACAAAAATAAAGAAAACCACAAACAAGAAAACAAACAAAAAATCCCCTACATTTGAGACATATCAACACTTATTTGGCAAGATAGCAATTCACATCTGAAAAAGCACAAACTATGTCTAAACGTAAAAGGTATTAAGGAACGAACCATGTTATCAAGGGAATGAATTCAGGGGCTTTAGCTGTAGAGACTTTGGCAGCATCTGGGTGCCCCCTTCTTTGTTAGCACAGGAAAGCTTGGAAGCTCCCCAGGATCTCCTGCCTTTTCTTTCCTGCTTCATAGCCAAAGCAGTTAGTTGCTGCACCAGAACTAGCACTTGTACCTCTGGCCCAGAATGCTGAGCAACTGCAGCAACCTGCTCCCACACTCTGCTACTGGACTCATCATGGTGCTGTGCTTGGTATATATCTCAGGACTCACCTTTGCAGGCTTTGGATCTCTCTCCTGCTGTAGTTTTCAGGCCGTGGAAGCATCAAACCTACTGCTGAAACTGGTGAAGAAGAAATTTCTGTGAAATCTTTTATGGCCATATTGAAACATAGTAGGTACACAATAAATGAGCTTATTGCCCTTGCTTAGGGCTTTAAGTTAAAGAATTTTCCATTCTGATATATCTGCACCTCTCTGAACTAGCCATTACCAGATCATTCAGGAGTAAGGGCACACTGCATCAGTAGGGCACATACATCATTAGATCCTGCACTTCTTCGTTATCTCTAGAAGTGCTTCTTTTTTGCTTCCCAATTGATGCTGTCTTGCTCCAGCACCACCAGCTCTTGCCAGGATTACTGCAGTTGCCTCTGCATTAGGTTCTCTGCTCTCATACATGACTCTGCTCATCCTCTTCCAGACCAGTAACCAATGTTCTTTTTTTGTTTGTTTGTTTGTTTTGTTTTTCGGCCATGCCTAGTGACGCTCATATACTCCTGGATATGTGCTCAGAAATTGCTCCTGGCTTGGGGGACCATATGGGATGCTGAGGGAAGTGAACCGCGGTCCATCCTAGGCTAGCGTGGGCAAGACAGACACCTTACCGCTTGCACCACCGCTCTGGCCCCAACCAATGCTCTTTTGAGCCTGTTACTCAGGGCACTTATCCTTTGCTCTGAGTGTGCCAGGTTTTGCTGGCTGTGCTCTGCGACGACCTGACCTTGTTTCCCACTTCGGACCTTGCTGTGTTTCCCACTTCTCACTCCTTTTATCTGCCACACTGACCTCCTTGCTACTACTTGAATGTATATAAAGGTACTGCCACAGGGGACTCTTGCACAAATTAACTCTGAAACCCTGTTGTTTATTCCTTGCTTCCTTTGTGTTTGAATTCAGCTGTTACCTCTAAGAGGGTTCTCAACTATTCATACATACTTCCCAATCTCTAGCAAGTTTTTCTTCCTGCTCATTTTCCCTTTGTAACTTTTATCACACCTGAAATACATAGTATTCCTTCCTCCCTCCTTCTCTTCCTTTTTCCTTTCCTTTCCTTCCTTCCTTCCTTCCTTCCTTCCTTCCTTCCTTCCTTCCTTCCTTCCTTCCTTCCTTCCTTCCTTCCTTCCTTCCTTCCATCCTTCCTTCCTTCCCATCTCTCCCTCCTTTCTTCTCTCCTTTCCCTCCTTGTTTCCTTACTGTTACCTTTCTTCCCTTCATCCCTCATTCTTTCCTTTCTTCCTTCCTTGCTTCCTTTCCTCCCCCTCCTTCCCTCTGTCCCTCCCCTAGAATTGTATTTTCACAGGGCAGTGAGTTTGATTTCTTTGCAGCTGATATTTCAGCACTTGGCTTAAGCAGTTCTTGGATGCTCTACATAGATATGTTGAAGGAATGAACAAGGAGAGTGGAGGGAAAGCATACATGTGTACATCAGCATTAGGTGAAAGTTTCAATATATTTAGTCATCTTTTCAACTTGTAAAATATTTATCCCCTACCAGTGACACTCCCAGTGATACTCTGCCTGGCTGTGTGTAGTTGATGTTTCAATGTTGGGATCTGGGGCAATAGGGTTGTTTTAGTCCAGTGGTGCCAGGTTTGCTGGTGCTATACCTGATGGTGCTAGATGAGGTATGCAGAGCCAAGGATCAAACTCACGGGTCTGAGCATGCAAGACATGAGCTGTGGTTCTTTGAGCTATCTCCCTGTCTTCACTAGAGAGTTTGCTTCTGAGTTTGCTCACCTTCAACCTTGAATCAGTTTGGAACATACTTTTCCAGTATAACCTGAAATGGACCCAACCTGATCTACTCCAATGATAAGAATAAATACTTGGGGCTGGAGAGATAGCATGGAGGTAAGGTGTTTGCCTTTCATGCAAAAGGTCATCGGTTCGAATCCCGGCATCCCATATGGTCCCCCTTGCTTGCCAGGAGCAATTTCTGAGCATGGAGCCAGGAATAACCCCTGAGCACTGCCGGGTGTGACCCCCCCCAAAAAAAGAATAAATACTCTTGGGGTACTGCCCTACATAACTGAGTTAGTATAAAATCTGAGCAAACTTCTTTTTTAGGGAGTGGGGCTGTCTTTTAGTTGCACAATCCTCTTGGAGGATATATTTGTATTTGCTGATGATTGGTGCTATAGCAATTTGGTTGGAGAAAAGAAAGGAGATAAGATACTAACAGAAGGCAGGAAGATGGGAAGGAAGGGATTTCTTTCTCAATCCCAAGAGAATTTTGAGAGGCACTCACTGGAGAAGGATAAGCCTCCTCTCATATATGTTTTAAACTTCCAGATAGATTCTTAATCCCCCACTGACCTTCTTGGTCCTCTGTCCATGCCCAAGTATTTTCATTACAAAGTAGTGCAGAGATTAATTAATTACTTAAAGTAATGTGAAAAACTATTCAGAAAGGAGAAAAAAATGAAAACCATGCCAATGACAAGAAAGCTGGGGACAAGAATTCTTAAACCAAAGGGTCAGCATTGCTGTCTAGAATTGCCTGTACTTGGAAACCCACCCTCTCCTCCCTGAAAAGGAAGACAGGAATTACCCCTCCATGAAATGTGAAAAGGAGCTCCCACCCAATTATTAAGAGGCCACATAAGAGGAAAGGAAAAGTTTGTACAGCTAACACAACACTAGGCTTGCCAAAATCATCCTGCCCTAATTCTCTTGTCAGCAGAGTTGCTTTCCTCAGAGCAAGTAACTCGTGATTTGCTTGTTTGATTCTGCCTGTCTCTTTTCTCTGCCCTGCCACCCCTCAACCCAATCTTGGACCCCCTGCTTAGAGCTTGAGCTCTGTCTTTATTCTCACTGGTGGGGAATTTTTCAGGACTGGAAACCTCAGCAATCTTGTTGAGAGCACAATGCTCTACACTCAAGATGTGAATGGCCACAAATGTCCCATTGCTTATCTTGCTCTGTGCAACACTGAACAGCTGCTGGACTTTAACGAGGAGGCGGCCCGTGCTCTGAGAATTGTTGTGTGTGTGCTTTGTTCGTGCATTTTTGCAGCTGATTTAAGAGCAAGAAAGGAACAAAACTGATCTGATGTCTTTTACTCCAGAGATCCTCCACATCCTTCCTCAGGCAGGAAGAGCAGGTGACTGGGAGAGTAGACATTTGGCAAGCTGATGCTTTCCTGTGCTGGCACGCTTTGCTGGGGTTTTCATGAAAAGACAATGACCTCTACAGAAAACAATGACCTTTGCAGAGATGTCTAAACCCTGGTGACTCAGTAGTGATCTCCCAAAGCTTTCTTCTTGCCTTGTTCCATTCCCAAGAGAAAAGAACAACTGGAAATAAAGGAAGGAATTTTTAAATAAAATCTCTGAAGCTTCTGACAAACCCCAGGCCCTCTTTCCCCCACCCTGTAATTAAGGCAGAAGTAAACAGCTAAAGAGTATCAAATTGCAGCTTGCTTTGGTAATAGATGCCCAGGCAGAGCTGCCACTTGTACAGACCTGTGCCTTGAGACAGAAGGGGCAGCCTTTCTGGGGAACTCTCCAAAATGTCCCCAGATCTGACACAGCAAGATGAAGAACTAGGACCGGAGCAGAATGGCAGAAAGGATGAGTCATTGAGGACTTGATCTAAGAAAAGAGCCAGTTCCTTTTTCCATTCAAAGGAGCCCATTCTCTACCAGCCCCGAACCCATTACTCATTTCAGGATGTCTTCTCCTTCCGGGGGCCTTCCCTTATCCTGAAGAAGCTGATAGGTTCACAGAACCCAAGTTCTCCTGACTGGATCAAAGAGTCTGAGGACTGTCTGTTAGAGAGGGTTGGTTTATGCTATGTGGCTACCACTCACCAGTGGAGTGGCCTTTTGTGAGCGGCTAATTCCTCAACTCTAGAAAGAACAATAGCACTTACCGTATCAGGCATCTGTCAGACCAAAATGAAGCAATGCAAAGGGCTTAGCATTTTGGGTGCATCCAACATTTTGTGCACACCTAACCACTGATGTGGTATGTATTGTAGTTAGTATTTCTTTTTTTTAAGCAGTTTATTTATTTATTAATTGGTTGGGTTTTGGGCCACACCCGGCGATGCTCAGGGGTGACTCCTAGCTATGTACTCAGAAATCGCTGCTGGCAAGCTCAGGGGACATATGGGATGCCAGGAATCAAATTGGGTCCATCCCTGTTCAGCAGCATCCAAGGCAAAAGACTTACTATTATTCTATCTCTCTGGCCCTGTAGTTAGTATTTCTTATTGTGTAACAATCTGTAGTGTAAACACTGCAGTTTATTTGCATATCCAGCTATTGAGGAACATCTGTGCTGCTTCTAGTTTGGGGCTTTTACAAATGAAGCTGCAACTATTCCTATACTAGTTTTGTATGAACAAACACAAAGTTTCTCCCTTTTTACCCCCTAGATAAAAACTTAGAAGTAGGCTGGCTTTATCACATGCCAGTATAAGTATTGTATTAAAAAAAAGTGTTAAAATTGTGTTCTGGGGGGCCGGGCGGTGGCACTACAGGTAAGGTGCCTGCCTTGCCTGCGCTAGGCTAGGATGGACCGCGATTCGATCCCCCGATTTCCTATATGGTCCCCTAAGCCAGGAGCGACTTCTGAGCACATAGCCAGGAGTAACCCCTGAGCATCACTGGGTATGACCCAAAAACCAAAAAAAAAAAAAAATTGTGTTCTGAAGTGATATCATGTTATATTCTTGTCTAATGTCTGAGAGTTTCCGCTCCTGTTTAGCCTTATCAACCCTTGGTGCAGTCAGTCTGTCTAACTCTCCCTTTCTAAGAACTGTACATGTTCTTTAGGTTATAGTGAAGATCTTTAGGTGTCTGTTCTGGCAGCTGTGCCATTCATTCATTGCATAGTGCACCTGCTCAGAGTCTGAGTGTTATCTGAAGGCAAACAGTCATGATATATATATTTTTTTATCTTCAACAGAAGTTCTGTGTATCGATCTAATCAGTCCCACCACTTCCCTTCCTTTCCTCCTATCTGTCATGATGTATGGAGTTCCGCACACACTTGGTGATGATACTAATGCATCTGTCTCAAATACTCATTGAGGAGTATGAGAGATAGGCAGGGGCCACTCTCAATAACACCTAGCTTCCCAGGTTGGTGGTTCAATGCTGGGTCTCCATGGTGCTGGGGTAACAATGACCACTTTAGTTTTCTTACCCATGCCACACATTTCCTTTGTGGTGCTTGCACATGCCTCTTAGGAGGTCTTTCTCATAGAGCTGTGGTACTTGCTCTCCCCTCCTGGAGGTCTCTTAGCTGCGCCATGCTGTTTCCTGTTTGCTGGGGTTCCCACTCCTGGCCTTATGGTTGTTGGGCTTTTTAAAGTTGTACTTTTCTTTTTGGAAAAACCCAGCGATATTCAAGAATCACTCCTGCCTACCTATGCATTAAGGGATTACTCCTGGTGGACTCAGGTGATCAAATGAGATGCTGGAGATTGAACCTGAGTTCAGGCATATGCAAAGCAAACAAACACACTGCCCATTACCCACTATACTGTCATTTGGGCACAAGAGTAGCATTTTTTGTGGTGGCTGTTGCTTACCAGGGCTGGTAGATTGTAGAAATTGCACATTTTTTTTTAATACCAGGATATCAAAAAGCAGAATTCTGGGCCCACACTCAGTGTATGTAGTGACATGGACATAGAATTCAAGACCTCCTACCAGGCAAGGCAGGCAAGGCTACAGGGCACCACCCCTGCTGGTTATGAAGTTAAGTTAAATCCTTAGTGCATCCTTGGTTTCATTAGATTAGAAGATGAAGTGAACTTCAAGTTATAGGAGCCTGATGATTCAGAGCTATAGAGCCTTAATTTTTTCCCTCTTCTCTTACAGCCACATAATTCCTGTAATTTTACTGCTTAGCCCATGAAGCGAATAATGATTGTTGGTCCATATCATCTTTGACTCTTATTACTACTAATAACACACATTGCAAGATTGCAGAGCTATTAACTTCATCTCTGAGTTTGTAATAATGAAACTGTTCATTCTTTTTTTAGATCCAAGAAAAATTAGTTTACAAGGAGAAATTATTTAGTTCAAGAATAGTTAATCATTTTTCCTGAAAAAATATTTTGTTTGCACTGATTAATGCTATTCCTTCTTAATATTGGTAACCAAGAATCTAGAACCAAACTTGTCTTCTACACCACATTTAGTTGTTTATCCTCTATGATGTAGTTTTTGAACTAGCTCATTCCTGACTCTGACTTACTTAACAATCTGATTTTCTATTTATCTTCTTTTCCCATTTCTAGTAGAAATACTTTCAGTTTAGATAATTTTATTGTAGAACTATTTGGTTAGAACCATAATGGAAAAGACATTAACTAGATATCTCTCACTCCTCTCCCTAATTACCTTGGTCCCTTTATTAACTAACAGTCACTGCTATTACTGATTTGTTGAATGCCTTTTTAGAGATAATCTACTACAGGAATAGAAGCATATTTCTATGAAGTCTGTATTAGTCAACACTTGGTCAATCAAGCTAAAGTTGATTTGTTTGTTCTGGGTCCACACTTAGCCATACTCAGGAGTGGGCACAGGGATCAAATGAGATGCTGGGAATTAAATCTGAATAGGCCATGTGCAAGGCTGGCATCCTATCTGCTGTACTATTGCTCCAGCCTCTAAGGAGTTAAAGTTGGAAAGGTCAATGGAAAGTAGATATTTCATTAGCTAGCTGAGGACATTTGAAATCGACACTTGCTCCTTGGCCTGTTTATGGACTAATTTTTTGGCATATCCATTAGCTTTTCTAGTCATGTTTACATATTAACAGATAATTTCATTTACAAATACAAATTGTAGGCTAGTTTAGAACCGAACATGTGTATATGTATGTTTGTATGTGTGTATGTGTGTCTGAGGTATTGGGATCCGAACCAATCCAGTGGTTCTCAGTATCACTCCTAACAGGCCATGGGAACTGTGTGCAGTTCCAGGGATTAAACTCTGGTCCACTCTGTTTTAGACAAGTTCCTTAACCTTTGTACTAACTCTCCAGAATGAAATCTTGACTTTCTTTGCAATAAAAAAATTCTTTCTTTTCCTAACTGTGCCCAGAAGTGAATGCAGTCTGCCTCCCACCACATCCCAGGCTTTCTCTGCTGCTTTACCTCCACTTTCATTTCTGTCATTCTGGATTTAACAGAAGGTGTGGCTTGTCACTGTGGTCTTCTTTAGAGGAAAACCCTGACATACCTTCACTTCTTCCCTAGTAAGTGTAGAGATCTGGGTATGCCTAGGAGTCTGGAAGTTTATTTTTGCTTTCCCTTGGGCCAGTGACTGAAGCAAAATAACAAAATCCTACCTGCCTTGCTTGCTGCAATATGGGACCAACTCAGACAGGTTCTTTATCTTCAGGGTTTCCTTGAAAGCAGGCTAAAGTGGAAGTCATACTAGAAATCCTTTTCTTTGCCTCCTCCTGCTTCCCTGTCCTGTTTACCCAGTTCCCTGCCTGCTCTTTAAGCAGCTTCCTTGATAAATCCTTCCCTTGCCCATAAGTCATTTCTGGGTTTCCCTCTCAGGATCCCAGACACTG
>PVKC010010992.1:0-25161 GCA_004027635.1 Crocidura indochinensis
AATAAAGAACATATTCCATTCTCTTAAGAAGCAGAGTAACGATAATATGCCAATTTACCTATGGTACTATTTATTTTTCTCCAGTAAGAAAAATATTATTATGGTATTAATTATCTTTCTCCTATAGAGCCAGACCCTACACTGTAATGAGGAGGAAAAAATTATTTTTCGTAATGTTCTTTATATTCTTTTTTTTTTTTTTTTTTTTTTGGTTTTTGGGCCACACCCAGTGACGCTCAGGGGTTACTCCTGGCTATGCGCTCAGAAGTCGCTCCTGGCAGACACGGGGGACCATATGGGAACCAGGGGATCGAACCGTGGTCCGTCCAAGGTTAGCGCGGTAAGGCAGGCACCTTACCTGCAGCGCCACCACCCGGCCCCTGTTCTTTATATTCTGTGCTACCTTCTTTATCATTCTCTATCCCAACCAAAACCCCTGTGCGCTAGGATAGGGGAAGGAAACCATGCATTGGCACCATACATTTTAATTCTACTAATATTTATATCTGAAATATTAGTTTATGTCTATTTTACTAGGGAGAAAAATGTGACCTAAATATAAACTCAACTTTTTAAAGTACTACTGCTGCAGAATAAAAGAGTCAGATTCAAACTCAGACTAACCTGATTCCCACACAAGTGCTCTCCTTACACTATCACAAAAGTTAACTTATTTAAAAAGCAATACCTGCAAAAAAAGCATTTGACAAGGCCCAATCTTCATTATAAAAACTCACAACAAAATGCAATGGAAGGAACTTTTCTCAACATAATTAAAAATTTTTACCACGAATTTTTAGTTAATTTGATACTTATGATACATTAAATATCTTAGCTTCTATCAAGCATCAGGTACAGACAAGGTTACCTACTCTCACCAAAATAATTTTATAGTTGCAATAAGGCAAGAAATATTTATTAAGGGCAACCATACTGGAAAAGGTAGTAAAGGTAAACTTTTACTATTTGTAGATGACATGAGACTAAACTTAGAAACCCCTAAAGACACTACATACTACACTTCTAGAAGCAATACATTTGTAAAGTAACATTGAAGACTAAAAATCCAACTGAAAATTTATAGTTTTCCTATATGCAAATAATGAAATAGAAGAGATTACATCTTTTTTAAAAGCAATTCCATTCACAGTTGTACTTCAAAATAAAAAGTCAAGTACCTGGAAATCTGCTTGACAAAAAAGATAAAAGATAAATGAAGTCAATTATAAAAACTAATAGGGGAGAAACAAAAAAGAAAAAATTATTTGCTCATGTGTTGAAATTATAAATTATATAAATTATTTATATGTTATATATAATTTATATGTGTTATAAATTATATAAATTAATTATAAAACATATAATATACTATATAAATTAATTATAAAATAATATAATTAATGAAATAATAATCCTACCCAATACTCTATACAGATTAAATAATTGTAATGAAAAGCCATATGGCATGTTTCAAAATCATAGATCAAATAGTGCTGAAGTTCATATAATTAACAGGGGTCCTCAAACTTTTTAAACAGGGGTCCAGTTCACTGTCCCTCAGACCATTGGAGGGCCATACTATAGTAAAAACAAAAATTACAAACAAATTCCTATGCACACTGCATGCATCTTATTTTGATGTGAAGAAACAAAAAGGGGACAAATATAATATGTGGCCCCCAGGCCGTAGTTTGAGGACCACTGATATAATAGAAAAAGAAAAACCTGAATTGTCAGAAAACAGTCTTAGGGAAGAACCTTTTTACCAACTTCAAAATATACTATAAAGCTATAGTAATCAAGAAAATATGGTACTGGAATAAGGACAGACTCAAACCAATGGAATGGAACTGAGAGCCCAAATAAATATCATAAGTATATGATCAGATAATCGTCAGCAATGAATCTAAAAGCATAAAATGGAGCAAGGAAATTCTCTATAACAAATATGAAAACTTGCCAGTCACAAATATAAAAATTAACTCACCTTTATTACATATCATGTCCAAAGTCAACTGAAAATATATTAAAGTAATTGATGTAAGGCCTCAATATATAAATTATATTGAGGAAAATACATGCAGAACATTCATGAAATTGATTGTAGAAACATTTTTAGTAATTCAATGTTACTGACCAAGAAAATGAAAAGAAAAGAAAACAAATGAGACTACATCAAATCAATATTATTCTGAATTAAACTAATCAAGATTAAAAAATACCCACAGATTGGGAGAAAACAAGTTGTCTACCACTCATCTGACAAATACTTAATATTTAAGATATATAAAGCACTTGTAAAGCTCAACAGAAAATTAAGAAGAGATGAACATAAACCATTTCAAATAAAACATGCAGATGGCCAATACTCAGTTGGCTATGTGAAAAAGTGATTGAGCTATCATATGACAAAGCAATTCTCCATTTTGGCACCTGTCCATAAAACACATAAACACTATTCTGAAAAGACTTGTGCTCCTATATTTACTACAGCACTTTTCACAATAACCAAAATAAGTATATAACCTGAATCTTAGAGCAGATAACTGGATAAAGAGACTATGGTGCTTTGTTGAATTATTAATTATAGAGTCCTAGTGATGTGGATGGGTGGTGGATGGGGCCTTTTTCAGCCCAGCCTGGCTCCTGGCCTTCAGGCTTGTAGGTATCAGGGTGACAGTGAAGAAATGATCCACGGGCAGTCAGGTGAAGTTTTAGGAGAAACCGAGCTTTATTACAAGGCCCTAACCGCCATGTGCATATTCCTCACATGGCTTCTTAGCTAAACAGCCTCTCTGCATCTGGTCTGTGTCTCTGATCTCCTTCCTCACTTCATCTGTCTCTTACCCTTCCCCCACAAGCCACTCTTAATTACCAACCACAGACCCCTCCCAGCTATAAAACCAGATTAAATTCTGCAATTCACAACTCAGACTGAGTGAAATCTACCAAGAAAGGGATATATACAGAATTATCTCTCTCATATATGATATGTAAAGAAGTATTTTTAGGAGTTTACAAATGGCCAAATGCAATAGAACCTGAGAAATAGTCTACAGAATTGAGGTGACATGATGGGTGACTGCTCTGATGAGCTTGAACAAGGGGGGATGTTTTGAGATAAATCCTGGAGGAAAATAGATACTCTGGGGGAGGGTATGGTGTTAGAAAGTTGTAGGCATAAAGTCCTATAATTATATATAGTAGTGTAAATATAATAGATATATTGTATAGATAATAAATATATTGTAAATGTATAGTATTGTAAACCTCACTAACTAAAATAGAAAATTTCAAAGAAAGCATGCTATAGCATAAAATCAAAACAAGAAAGTAGTTGGTCTTCCTGGGCCAACTAGAGAACATTATCAAATGAGCTGTTGAAGAAGTCAGTGAATATGTCAAAGAAGTGCCTTGCCTTGTGTGCTCTTCCTTGCTGTAAGAAGAGTCCTGCAAGCATTTGTCTTCAATGTTTTTTATTTACTTTCTTCACAGAAGGTGGTACTTGAAAACCTGACCCAGATCTCATTTTCTCTTACACTCCTGACTCAGCATAGCAATGGCACTGAATAAACACCCTGATGGATGCCATAGGCACAAAGAAACTTTAAGCACACTTAGAGTCATCAGGTCCTAAGTTTTGACCTCTCTCTGCTCCCATTGCAAGTTATAACTTGCTTTTACCCAGGCAGATCAATTGTTAAAGTGATTAGCATAATAGATGTCCCTCCCCACTGAGCCTGTATATGCCCATTGGCATGTTGTTGGATTACAATGCATAACTAATTAAAGGTGACCTAACATCAGGCTGCTGGTCTCTCGTGTGTCAGGACTCACCATGAAACTGGTCATCAGAATGTTTCCTCCTCCCTCCACCCACTCTCTATTTCAGATTGCGTTATGTGTATGTGCTAATTTCAAATCCTTTCCGTGCATCAGTGAGCAGATGAGATCCTCAGCCAGCTTTCATCTTTCAGAAAAATGAATATCGCAGAGAGAACATTATCAAATGAGCTGTTGAAGAAGTCAGTGAATATGTCATTGAGTGTGACTGCTTCCTGAATGAATTTAGATTTATCTCTGTTATCTTTTGACTCTCTTCCACCAACCCCCCTTGTCAGGCTTGCCTTAGAGCAGGCTGGTGCCCATCATGAATCCTGACTGACAGCTGTCTCCCTTGGCTGACAAGACCAATAGGGTCCTCTAAGTTTGTTCCAGAATTTGGTTTGTTAACATTATTAATGAACATACTGGGCAATCTTGTTAAACACCTTAAACCTCCTGTTTCTGCAATTTCTTAGAAAATTTCATTTCCATTAGGCAGATATGGGGACAGGACCAAGCTCGTGTGAATTGTTTTATCATGTCAAGAGATGCTGAATAGCTATGCCAACACAAGAACTTAAAAGTATCTATTTTCCCTCCTCTGGTTGTTTTATTAAAATCAAAGAAGTTAGTTCTTGTAACTTCCTTTCATTTCCTAAATATTTATTAAACATCTGTTTATATAAGGACTTGTGATAAATACAAAATATACAGAGCGTATATGAGATTTCTATATAAATAGCATTCTTGTTAGTTTGTGATACACCAGGAAATAACTTCAAAGTCTATTCAAACTAAGAAAAACTGATCCACTTATTAAGAATATCATAATCAGAATATGACCTTTGAGGTCATGTGTGCCTGTCTTTATAGCTTTGTATTAAAATAAAAACAAATATTGCATCTAGATAGAACAGAAATAGAATACTAAGAATTAAAGAAATCAAATTCACAAAAGAATGAAAAATGGTGGAAAATTAAAAATACAATAAGAAAAAATAAAATGTTTGGTTAAAGTGTAAAGAGTTAAAGTGAGAAAAGTAAAAAAAAAGAGAGAAAATGAGTGGGAAATTAGGAGAGAAAAATAAGGAAATTTCAGATTGAAAATAGGAGCCAGCACTTGGTTAATATGAGTTGCAGAGAAAGAAAACAGAATAAAAATAAAAGTATTATCTCTAAAAAGGTATAGTAGAACTAATCATAGTTAAAAAATTTTTTTAGATTTGAGGAGATTTTTAAGGGTTGAGAAATGAACAAAGGGCATACCCAAGGCACAATCATTGTGTTAACAAGACAAAAAAAAAAAAAAAGCTAAATAAAAATTAGGAACATATGGGCAAAAAACAGGAAGTCACATACTGACGACTGGATATAAGAAAAACATCTTAAATAAAGTGCCCCATATTAGAAGACATAGTAATGCTTTGAAATCCCTGAAGGAAAATGGCTTCAACATAGAACGTGAACAAGCCAATGATCATTATATGTGAGAATGGAACCAAAATATTTCCAGGTAAATCAGGCATCAAAAAAAAATTGTTTCCGGGGCCCGGGAGATAGCATGGAGGTAAGGCATTTGCCTTTCATGCAAAAGGTCATTGGTTCGAATCCCGGTGCCCCATATGGTCCCCCGTGCCTGCCAGGAGCAATTTCTGAGCATGGAGCCAGGAGTAACCCCTGAGCACTGCCGGGTGTGACCCAAAAACCAAAAAAAACCAAAATCGTTTCCCTTATAATCTATACAGTATTCAAGAGCAGACATGTCTTACAGAAACAAAAGAGGAAAAAAAAACAGGAAAGGAGGAAAGAAGTTCTAGGAAACAAGCTTCTAAGTGAAAACCAACCCTAGGACATCAAGTGAGGGCTTGGAGTGCAGGAAGTTGGACAAATAGAGCTTGCGACAGTTTGGAAATATTGGTGGAGACATCCAGGAGATGTTTATCTCAGAGTGCAAACGAGTATGCTTATGTAGAGACATCTATTAAAAAAAAAACGGTTCAGAATTCTGTGTTTGTGAATTCTGTCTATGCATGCATGCGTGAATTAAATTAAGCACTATATAAGTATTTACTAAACAAATGAAAAAATAACTATAGGGCTCCTTTTTTCCAGGAACTGGCTTATAACATCTTCTCATAAAATATATAATCAATAGAGAAAAAGTTTTATTAGAAAGGAAGAAAGAATCTGGCTGTCCTGGGCTACCTAATCTGCTCATCTAGAGTCTCTTCCCCACTTTCCAGTACTGCCACTGTTGAAAGTTAGATATTTCAGGTCAATATTATTTTGGAGGAACAGAACAAAATTCAGGAAAGTTTTCTGAGATGGAGGATGATAATGTGTGAAAATCCCATGCTTTAATTTTCTGATTATTGAATACTTTCTATTTGTTAGACTGCTAGATAGTGCAGTGGCATCAGCTTCATAATGCATGGATATCTCTATAGAGAATGAGGTATATAGAACCCTGGGAAAAAGGAGGCTTTGAAAGTGCAGGAGGGAAGTGAAAAGTGGGGGGGAGCTCAGGACCCCAAATAAATTTAGTTCAGCCTCTATGGCCTGGGGGTATTTAAATGGAGAGGTAAAAGGAAACAATGAAATGGAGACCTAGAAACAGACAGACAAAGACAGTTAACAAAGAGGGAAGAGATATTATTGAGAGACAGAGAAGGATTTCGTTAGCAATGTATTCAGTAGTATAAGAGATAAAAAGGAATATCCAATTAACACACCATATAATTGCTTGCAGACATTCTTTTTTATTTAAAGATGAAATAGCTAAGAGTTCTAATCAAAACTAGGGTCACAGCCTACATATTAAATGAAAGAAATTGATTGGGTTTTTATTATGCCCTTACTACTGCCGATGCGCCTAGATCACAGATTGCCATAAATTTATACTTATAAACTACTAATTGCCCAAGTCATAATGGTAACAATGGGATAATGAAATCATTCTGATCAAGCTGAAGCCAAATTCTGCTTGACAACATGGGGGCTCTGGAGGGGGGGACAAGAATAAAAGGATTGTGCATTCAAGCTCAGAATACTTTATTATAATAAACACCAGCAGAATAAAAGTACAAAGACCTCCAGAGGTCCAAACTTCTGTGTTACGGGGGCTTCTTTACTAACAAATCACTTAAAAAGGCGGGTGAGTTGCATTGATATCACAAGCACTTGTATCTTTTATTTGTCTTGAAAAACTAATGACTGACTTAATCACATTTGATTAAAGGAGATGTGTTGATGTAGTCATGTGTTTCTGATTGCATTAGGCTAGATTGAAAGTGGCAGAGAGAGTATGTAATAGTCTAACTGCCCCTATATCTTGTCATTGGGGCTTGGCAGGCATGACTTGGGAAAATCCTTAGGGAATCATTGTGGCGAACAATGTCATCTTTCAACTTGGGGTTGTGGGGGAGAACTGAACACCAACAAGAAATCAGGGCATTTCTATCAGAGCTGATAAAGGACTCCGAATTGCTCTTTTGACATTTCTATTTGTTGTGGACTGAAATAAATAAACAAATAAAATGCAAGTCCACGTAAAAACAGTTTTTTTTTCTAGAACAGGATAGTAAATAACAAACTGGGAAATTTAAAACAATTTTTATATTAATACACACAGGTTTTCAAGTGCTTTCACTTAAAATTAATAAGCAAACATACTTCTAGAATTAATTTATCGAAAACATTAACCTGTTTTATTTTAAGGAAGGCTTATGCCAAAAAATATTTGAAACTTCTGCTTTGTCGATACAGAAATGAAAACAATGAATGATTATTAAGTGCTGGGGATCATCAACTCTACCAAATTAAAATATTGGATATATTTGGAAAAAACTTTTGATAGTCATTTTCTGTTTAAAATTTCTGGTGAGCTATGATTTTTACTTTACAGTGGAAACTTTTGCTTTCAAATCTCAGGATTGACAGGGCTTTGTATTGGACCATCCCCTTTCCCTCTAAAAAAAACTGCAGTTTTTTGTTGCACTTTGTTGTTGTTTAATTTAGTCACCATAAAATTACAAAATTATTTATGATGGATTTCAGGCATACAATGTTCCAACACCAATCCCTTCATTAGTGTCCACTGTTCATGTTCCTCCACCAGGTCACCCCTTCGCCATTAGTCTCCTACCCACCACAGTGATCTATGAGAAGAGTTTTGATTTTTTTGAGGGGAGAGTGTTGTTTGTTTTTAAATAAGTTTTTGCAGTGTGGTTTTACAGTTGCAGGTAGAGTTCTTATACATAACCCTTACCACCAAGGTATCTCCGCCCCCTCTCTGATGAATGCTTCCCACACCATAGACTTTGTTCCCTTCCTTGTCCTATGTCCAACAGCTCAAGTGACATGTTCCTATTAAATACCAGTTCTCATGTTGTGTTCATTATCTTGGGGTAATAGTTTTTCCACCATTTTTTTTCATTATATCACACAATAATTCTTTTTTTGTTTGGTTGGTTGGTGGCACTCAGAATTACTCCTGTCTCTGTGCTCAGAAATCAATCCTGGCAGGCTGGGGAACAATATAGGTCCATTCATATTCAGCTGCATACAAGGCAAATGTCCTACAGCTGTGCTATCACTCTGGCCCTAAAAATATAATTCTTTGTCAGTCTATCTCCTTCTGACTAATTTCACTTAGAATGATACTCTTAGGGCACCTTCATTTATAAGAAAATTGCATGAAAGAAAATTTATCTTTTCTTATGGCTAGGTAGTATTCCATTATGTATATTTATCATAGTTTCTTTATACATTTTATTTTTGGATACTTGGGTTATTTCCAGATTTTGGTAATTGTGGACAGTGCTGCAAGAAATATAAGTATGTAAAATGTATTTTTTCCATTTTATTTTTGAACCCTTTACATATATTCCAAGAAGTGCAGTTGTTGTGTTAAATAGAAGTGCAATTGCTAGGAATTGTCCATATTGTTTCTCAGAAAGGCTAGACCAGTTGGCATTATCCTGGCATCCATGCCAGCACTGGTTATTATTGTTAATATGTGCCAGTCTTTGAAATGTTAAATTATACTTCAATATTGTTTGCATTTGCATTACCTGATGATTAGTAGTGTGGAGTGTTTATTTCTTGTCTCTTTTAGATATTTATATTTCTTCTTTGAGGAAGATTATTCATCTCTTGCCATTTTTTGATAAATTTGGATATTTTCCTCCTTGTTAAGTTCTACTTGTGCCTTTTATAAATTTGTTATTAATTTTTTGGGGGGTTTTGGTTTTTGGGTCACACCTGGCAGTGCTCAGGGGTTACTCCTGGCTCTACTCTCAGAAATTGCTCCTGACAGGCTCTTGAGGGACCATATGTGATGCTGGGATTCGAACTACCATCCCTCTGCAAGCAAAGCAAATGCTCTACTTCTATGCTATCACTTCGGCTCCTGTTATTAACTCTTATGTGGTGACTGTTGAGTAAATCATTTCTCCCATTCTATGTGCTTTGTAAACCACCCATCACTTATTTTGAAAGAAGTAGCTTCTTAATTTAAAGTAGTAACATTTGTTTATCTTTGCATTCACTTTTTGGTTTGTGGGATTTAATCCTTAAAGATACCTCTAGCTTCAGTGTCAGGGAGAGTTCTGCCTACATGTTCCTCTTTGTACCTACTGGATTCAGGTCTGATACAAAAGGTCTTTATACAGTTCTTATTTGACTTCTATCCAGGATGTAAGAAAGAGGTCTGAGAAAGTCATATGATCATATCAATAGATACAGAGAAATCTTTTTATAAGATCCAGTACCGTGAATAAAGTTGATGTTTCCTGAAACCTGACTGCTGTGGATGATTTCCTCGCTGCTACACTGAACCCTCAGGCCCTCTGGCCAGAGGGGCTTGAAGACGTGTGGCCTGGGCTGGAGGAGAAAGGCCTCACTCTCCATCACCATCTAGCCCCATCAAGGATTGTTATTCTACAATATTATATATATTCCTACCATCTAGAACTAAATTAAATCTTAATTTTTAACCTATTTTTGTGCATTTTCTTTATATTTCCAATTCATTCAACTGAATTATATGTAATTCTTCAAGTTCAACTTAACTTTACTATCCATACTATCCTTACTATCCTTAAGTTATATCTTCTGGTCATGAGCATAAATATTAATAATGTTTCACTACTGATCCTACCATCCCCTAGTGAGGTTATGCAAACCTTCTGTGTTCAGTTTCTGAATTTAAATTTAAAATATTTAAGATGGCATTTTTAATCCTGAAACCTAGAGGGTACATTGCAACAAGTGTGGTCACTTTTCTAAAAGTATATATATATATATATTTTTTTTTTTTTTTGGTTTTTGGGTCACACCCAGCAGTGCTCAGGGGTTACTCCTGACTCCATGCTCAGAAATTGCTCCTGGCAGGCACGGGGGACCATATGGGGCACCAGGACTCGAACCGATGACCTTTTGCATGAAAGGCAAATGCCTTACCTCCATGTTATCTCCCGGGCCCCTAAAAGTATATTTTCAAGCTGATTTTGCCTTCTTTTCAACTCTGTATAATCTCAGTTAATAAACTAAGACCCCAATCCAGAGTAGGAATGGTCAAACACAATTGGATTAACCATAAATGAATCAAATTTTATGACCCACAACTATTAAATAAACATCATTCTTCTGTCCCCCTCTGTTGTCTCACTCATATAATATAGGTATTTATGCTATCTCACTTTCTATTGGAACTTCATGAGGATATTATATAATATAATATACTTTGAGAAAAGAAATTCAAATATATTGGAATTGTGTGTTTTTAACCTGGATTTTCTTGAAGATATACAGAGCCTATGTAGGTGTTCTGTTTTTACTTAGGACCTTCTTCATGACTCAAACTATAAGCACATTATTCTTTACAAAATGATTGGGTGACTTTAAACAAGCTATAACCTCCTTGCAACATTCAATTCTCTTCCCCATTCACATCTGAATGAAGAAGGTGTTTCTTTTCTCAAAGACTTCCATTTCCCACCCCAGACCAGAGCTCTTTATGTTTGAACATTTTCTGCTTTAATAAGCTTGGAAAACTAATAGACAAATTAATGTAAAAGATCAGACTATTTTAAATAAGGGTAGAAAGGTGATCAGAAAGCAAAATGAGTCGGGGAGGAAAAAGTAGCTAAAGGAGAAATAGAATGTAAAATGAAGCACTGAACCAGCAGCAACAACCAAAAAAAAAATTGGAATTTTGCACATCAGCAAAAGAAAGAGGCATCAGGCAGTCTATCCAGAGAAGATAGACATATATTTTTCTATAAAGCTATTTTTCACCCTCCTGTACAATGAAGGCAGAGCCATAGTTAGAATTTTTAGTAGCTTCAAGCTAATTTAAACTTCATCGTTCTGTTTGACTAGCATTAAAATATCATATAGATTTTTCTCCAGTGGTTTGTACATCACCACATAATTGGCACCCTCGATACCTGCTATTACTCTCTCTTCCACAATAGAGATGGTCAGAAAGTTCAGAGAAAAAAAATTCCCCTTCTGCATCTACTTGATTTCACAACGCAAAATGAATGTGAGACATGGATCTGGTTTAAATAAATTATTAGCACCATATAATTTCTTGTCATATAATCGAGGGTACATTTCATATGAAAAAAAAGCGAGAAAATAATTTGCAAATAGGTTTCAGCATGAAAACATGCAAGAAGAATACCTAAAACAGAACTTTTGGTGATGAAAAATGTTTTATAAAATATGTGCCTGCTTGCTTCTTGTCATATTTGCATTTTCTTTTAGTTTTATTTTTTCCAAAGAAGAAAATTATTTAGGTTACAAATCAGTTTCCTTTACTGTAGTTATTGTTGCCTCTCCTTGACTTTGGGGAATCCATCATATATATGATATATATATAGATATTTATAGATATAGATATAATCATTTCAGTTTTATTTTGCTGTTTGAGAATCAGAGATCTCTGAAGTGAGAACAGCAGAGAACCACTTATGCAGATTCTGGACAGGATACCTCCATTACTCACTAGAAGGAAAACTTCAGGCTAAGAAAGCAATAGTCTCATCTTGGAATCTGGGATTGGGTTTAATTTCTGATTATTTACCTGTCTGTGACCATAGGCAAGTCCATTAAGCCCTGAGAGAGCCTTGCAAGGCTCATGTATTAAGTGGAAATAATATATCCCTAACCAATAGATTAGATAAGAGGTTTCCAAGAGCACATAGCTATTAGATCCTAGCATAGTACCTGGAATAATGCAGGTGCAAATAAAAAAAAGTAGTCTCTTCTGCAAGATGATACAGCATGGTTAATAGATACCTTTTTAATAGATTCCTCTTAACCTCCTTTAAATAGATTCTCTGTTTTTAAATTCATCTAAGAATGACCTAAAACATATTCCCCTAATTTTGGAGAACAATATCTTTGTGGATCACTGAGGAAAAGCACTGAAATTCTATTTCTTTCACATGGTAGAAATAGTCAAACAAACATCATGTTCCTTTGGCTCTTCTTACCCCTCTAATCATCTTCAGTGATAACTGAATGAATACCATGGAGAGTACAGATAGTATCAGGTTAACACCAGACATCTGCAAGAAAACTATATCTAAAAATTAATCTATGGAAATGGCCTGGAAATTCATCTAAATTAAATGAATTGATAGGAAACACTGTGAACATGTATGTAACATTAGGTATGAACATTATGTAAACATGTTTGACCTCAAAGAAATAGTCTGGAGAGTGTTGTAGAAACTTTTAGTTGTAAGTATTGGGTTCTCTATCGAAGTACATTTTTCCTGCATCTATAACAACTTCGTACTTCAAGCATTTGCTATTAATGAATTATGCAGCATACATAAAAACAAACAACCAAGTTATACAGTGACTTCTTTAAATGGTTTAATAAATAAAGTATTAACCAAATGTTGATAAATAACAGATTATATATATTTTTTGTGTGATCACAGGAAAAAGATCATCTGGAAGTTTAGTGGTTGAAAAAAGAATTGGGATAAATGACCACTCACTGTTCATCAGCTTCTCAAGGCCTTAGGAGAGTTTTTGATCTGCTTTGTTATAATGCTTTTTTTTCTGTAGGTGTACCTGATGCTTTTTTCTCAGTCATATATTCTTGTCTTCTGCAGTCCATGGCAATGGCTTTTTCTCCTGACTCCATCAGTAGCTACTGAATGAATAGTAGATTTCTCCCTGCAGCCAGGCATTACAGTTGCTTGTTCACAAAGCACCAGGAGAGATTTTTGTTTGTTAGATTTTGTATCCACTTGTATCATTCTTCTATTTCAAATCCTTTAGTGCGTCCTGAGGACCTCAAAGATAAAACAGGAGTCAACAATCCTACACCCCATCCCTTTCAGAATCATTTCTGGTGGAGACCTTTACTTTGCTATATTCTGCTCCTCTTAGCTCTACATTGTTTATCCCATTAGTCATAATTTTTTTTTAAATCCTTTCTTTTCTATTTGGAAAATTTCTTTTCTTAGACTCCTCTTTTTTTCAGTTCTTTTTTTTTCTTGTTTTATTTTTTTTCTTCTTCTGCACTAGGAGGTGAATTTGGGGATTCTTTATGATTTCTGTAGATGAAATTCTCTATGGTATCTCAACTCTGGGTACAATCTTCTGTATTAAAATTCAAAGTACATAACATACAGGTGTTGCTTTTTATTTGGCCTAAATTTTCAGAGGAAAAATGTTGTATTACTTTTTCTTTGTTGCTATCCCTGCTTCTCATACTGCCAAGATTTTTATTTTAATTTTTTGCTTTTGAGTTACATGCAGTGGTGCTCAAGGCTTATATAATGCACTCAGTTAACAGTCCTTTTATGCTTTGGGTCCACATGGCATGCCAGGATGAGACCTAGGTCAGAACACTATCCACTGTACTATCTCTCCAGCCTCTCAGTTTTGTTTATTTCCTAATAGAGAACAGGATACTTATTTTTTCCCTGCTGGTGGGAATTGCCTGCTAGGCCAAACTTTATTGGAAAATAACATGGGTATTTCTCAAAACACTGGAAATTGAGCTCCCATAGGATCCAGCTATTCCATTCCCAGGGATATACCCTAGGAACACAAAAATACAATACAAAAATCCATTCCTCACACCTATATTCATTGCAGCACTATTTACAATAGCCAGACTCTGGAAACAACCAAGATGCCCTTCAACATATGAATGGCTAAAGAAACTGTGGTATATACACACAATGGAATATTATGCAGTCATCAGGAGAGATGAAATCATGAAATTTTCCTATACATGGATGTGCATGGAATCCATTATGCTGAGAGAAATAAGTTAGAGGGAGAGAGATAGATGCAGAATAGTCTCACTCATCTATGGGGTTTAAGAAAACCAATGCAGCTTTCCCATCATTAATGCCCCATCTCACTCCTCTCTACCACCCCTTACCTGTATTCAAGACAGGCAATCCACTTCTCTCACTCATTACCATTGTTATGATAGTTCTCAGTGTGGTTATTTCTCTAACTGCAGTCACCATTGTTTGTGGTGAGCTTCATGTTGTGAGCTGAACCTTCGAACCCTCTTCTCTTTTGTCTCTGAGAATTATTGCAAGGTGCTTTTTTTTTACAGGCTGCAAAATTGAGAAGTTGTAAAATGAATATTTCATTTGAGGAATTTAGATATTCCTCAAATGAAATATCCATCCATGCAGAACCTATATATAATATTTTAGATTCCAATCTCAGGATTTATCCTAAGTCCATAAGATAGGTTTCTTAAGTGGGAAAGGGGGTGAAGGATTAATTAATGTTAAAGAGTGGTTGGTAGTAGACTTTACTCAAGAACCATGAAGTGCGAAATTCCCTGTCTTGATATTTCTCTAGGTTTTCTTTCTTTTTGTAGATATTTCCCTTCTTCTGGCTAGATTTTCTTCTCTTTCTAGACTTTTCCATCATCTTTTCTTCCTTGTTCGTTTTCACTTTTTTTTTCATTTTTCCCCTAATATTTCTCTTTGATTTTGTTTTCTGCTTCTGTTCCAGCTTTCCTTCCAACCTCAATTTCCCTTCCTCTGAATTCATTTTACCCTTTGCAGCCCAGTAGTTAAGAACTTTTGATTTCATTAAGAACTTTGATTTAATTTACTTTCAGTCTTCTTGAATTGTTCACTTTCCTCCTATTCCCATTCTTTTGATTCTGGGTGAACCTCTCATTGTGCCATCAACTTAACATTCATTTCTATTCCTGAGGCCTCTGCAGGGGAGCGGGGGTATTATGGAGAGGACAATTGTCTGATCATCCAACAAGGAAACAGCATTGAGAAAAGAGAAGATCTCTAAGACTGGTGTGGTTGATTGGACCAATTCTTTTTTTAATGCATCTAGATAAAGGGACCTAAAACTTCAATTTTGTTTTGGGACTGAGAATCTCAGGAGAGTGGTGAATGAAATTGGGCACTTTAAGTGAATACTTTTCACTACATAAGTCCCAGAACAAAGAACGTTACAGAGTCCCATACTCTAGATAACTGCTGACTTATAAGGATGGAAAAGCAATGGCTGCTTTTGAAACTTAGTAAATTCTAAACAAATTTTCTTCTAGAAAAGCTTTCAACTAATTTTTCTGTTGTTTTTTGGGCCACACCTGGTGATGCTCAGGGGTTACTCCTGGCTATGCACTCAGAAATCACTCCTGGCTTGGGAGACCACATGGGATGCCAGGGATCAAACTGCGTTCCATCCTAGGCTAGGGTGTGCAAGGCAGACACCTTACACTTGCGTCACCGCTCCAGCCCCTCAAATACTTTTTAAACATACTCATTTCATGGTCTTTGAAATAAACACGAGATTTTAAATAAACACTAAATTCGTAAAATGACATGAGGGGAGGGAGTGTTGATTATTTGATTACAAACAATTTTGTTCATTTATTCATTAACATAAAAGGATAAAAATTCTTGGAACATTTTGCATAGATTCTGAACTTATAAAATTTAATCAAAATAAATATAACCTTGGGAAATTAAGCAATTAAATATTAGAAAACTAAATACTAGACTAGTATGATTAATACTTGTGAGTTGATTTTTTTTTTTTTTGGTTTCTCTTGGGAAGTCCTTGATGATCAAAATTTTATAGGGTTCTTAGAGACATCGCCTCAAAGAATTCAGATCCCAGTGTCAAAGAAATAAATAAAAATAAAAGACTTGTCCTGTAGAGTCTGGCTGGGAGATATTAAAGAAACAAAAGGATACTATAAAAAGTACTAGGACTCTATCAAAAGAAGACCTGTTCCATGGAATATAAAACTTTAAGCTCAGTCTGTCTAACTCATTTTTCACTGTCCCAAAATCTAGCATAGCCCAAACTTAGTTAATAGTCAATAAATGCTCATGAGAGAATATTGGTCAACCTGTGAATGTTAACTAAATGTGTAAGTGAGTGCATGTGTACTTATGTGTGTCTGAGTGAGGCTGTTGTAAATTCTTTACATGTGTTAATTTAACTTTAACACAACTCTTTTTTTTTTTTTTGGGTCACACCCGACAGTGCTCAGGGGTTACTCCTGGCTCCATGCTCATAAATTGCTCCTGGCAGGCACGGGGGACCATATGGGGCACCAGGATTCGAACCGATGACCTTTTGCATGAAAGGCAAACGCCTTACCTCCATGATATCTCCCGGGCCCCATTAACACAACTCTTATATTAAGGCGTTTGTATTATTGTTATTATAAGAGGGATTGCTCCAAAGAAATTTGTTCCAAGCATTAATTGTAGAAGTGGTTCAGACAAGATTTCTACCTATAAATTTTGACTTTAGTACTCATATTCTGGGTGACATATAGGGGCCTATAATCAAAATACAGAGAATTCATGAGCCATGGTGTTCTTGGTTCTTTGCTAGAGGAACAGAAATTAAGAAACTATTATTGGGGCAAGAGACATTTCTAGAACAAGAATCATAAGCTATCTACTCTCATAACCCTTATGCCTCATAAATTATATACAATCTTGGGTATATACGTATGTGAAATAAGTATACAAATCAACTATATTTCTGACCCTTTAAGGAGTTATAATTTAAAAAAAATATTGGGGCTGGAGTAATAGCACAGTGGTAGGGCTTTTGCCTTGCACATGGTTGTCCAGGACAGGCCTGGATTCAAACCCCAGCATCCAAGATGGTCTCCCAAGATAGGAGTGATTTCTAAGTGCATAGCCAGTAGTTACCCCTGAGCATCACTCAGTGTTGCCCAATAACAACAACAACAAAAAATCTTTGGGATTTATCTTTTGTGTTAGGAACCCACAATTTAATCTCACTTAGTTTTCCGCCCTGTGTATAGCCAGTATTTTTTTTTTATTATTTATAAAATTGAGACTCGGGAAGATGACGATTTTTCAAAATTACTCACCTGATAAGTAATAGACTCAATGTACTTTTTCATTTGGCAAGCTTCCATTGTCACTGTAATTCCAAAATAATTCTTGACCAGAAAGTATGTTTCTATCTCTCTTGCCCTTTCTCTTTATTCTCAAAGACTCCCAGTATTCTCTGAAACTTTGTCAATATAGGTCAGTGTACAAAGGGCAAAGGAATATAGCTTTAATGTAGAGGAAAATAAAGGTCAGGTTAGTAAACTATATGGGACAATAAGACAGATGCTTAGAAATTTTAAAAGGAGATTCTAAGAGAGGAGAATTGACTTGCTGCTACAGAACAGATAAGACATACCCCCATAGTCCTTTGGGCTGCTCTTGGTTAATTGAATGATCAAATTATATTTATACAGATAAGTAAGAGAGAAAAACAAATTTTACTAGAGACATATGGTGTTCAAATCATGTAAATGGGCAAAACAAGCATCTTTATCCTGAGTTGAAGAATGGCAAAAGTTGGACTTCAAAGAGAAAGAACTCATATACAAAAAGGACTGAATTACATTTGTTCATACAGAGGTATTTTTCTGGTAGAAAGACTATTTCTGGAGAAAATTGTAAAACTTGCAAAACCTAAAATTTCTATTCTTCTGGAACTTATTTTTAGGAAATCAGTTTATTATAGTATGAAATAATTCCCATGCAAAAATGATACATCTTGGAAGGTCTGTTCTGAATATCTTGGAGATATTTACCTTCCATTGACTTCTGGATCATTTACCACCTTATCTGAAATCTCCAGAGATAAGGAATCCAGTCTGTTATAATCACAGAATTCAATTTCTACTGAAGTTCTGAAGAAGAATTTTAAATTTTATTATTTTTAATGAATTGCTCTCTAGTTTCATCTATTATACCTGGAATAAGAAAACCTTTGAGGGATGATTGATTGAGTAGTCACTTGATCATTTCTAACAAATGAACCACTTATGAGCATGATTTAGATAATCTGACTCACAACCCCTTACTTAGAATCTGGAATATGAGTCTGCATAGAAGGAAGGGAGTTTGTTGAGGTTTTTGTCTCTAGGCCTCCAGTCATTTAAGCTCTTTAACTCTCTTTCAGCTGGATCCCTGATAGGTTAAGTCTCTCTGCCTTCTCACCCAATTGGAAATTCCAGTGTAATGGATAGGCCAGCCTCCTTCTGTAGTTCTATTCTGCAGTTCCACTCAAATTTTGTCCAGTTTCTGGACAAGTACGACACAAAAAAATTTATTGCTGATTTCATGATTGTGGAGAAACTATCAAGCGTCATTTCTAGTTGTACTTGGCTGACCATATGGAATGTCAAGAATGGAACCAGAGTTGGCTTCATGCTAGGAAAGTTGATTTAACCCTTATACTATCTTTCCATAATGAATATTATCACTAAAGGGAATGGGAGAGAATAAAAGAGAAAGAGGGACAGATGCAGTGCCAGTGAAAGAGACAGTGAAATAGAGCATTTAATTCCAAGATGCACAAGAGAACAAGAAGAATAAATAAAATCCAGAAGAAAGAGATTAAAGAAGAAACCAAATTTCTCCCTGTCATGTTTCTGAGCACAGTAGAAGCAACCTCATTGTCAGGAATAACCCTTGAACAATGCCAAGTGTGGATCAAAAAGTACTTCCTTTTGGGGTGGCTGGAGAGATAGTGCAGGTGTGAGGTACTTAACCTTGCCTGCAGCTGATACTGGATCAATAGCCAGCACCACACATGAGCACTATCAGAAATGATCTTTGAGTAGAGGTCCAGGAATATCCTGAGCATAGTAATGTGTAACCTATTCTCTAACCCTAACCAAATACCACCTTAAAATGAACTAATATAATACCAGAAAAATTTCTCAAGGAGAAAGGCACATATATAACATTTGTGCAGTTCTAAGTTTAATCTGTACCACAATGATTTTTCAAATACCACAAGAAGTGATGATTCTTTGTACCATTGGACCCAAACATGTGAATTGCTATGGTTCACATAGATGATGACTTTTGTCCTCCAAAAGTAAAGATACGGCTCTAGTGGCCTATCGATTCTTGGTACTCTCAATATAATTAAAGCCCATGCATGAAGTAGTGTCTCCATTGTAAGGTCTATGTCTCTACTAAAAAGGTCTGGCAATAACAATAACCCTAAACTAGACTAGGTTTTGGTCCAAATTTTGTTCCTAATTCCATGTAACTGGGACATAATATTTCACCTCTATAGACTTCATGTTTTCATCTGCAATGCTAGAATAATTACATCAGCCTTGATTAATTCCCAGAGTAGTTAGAAAATTGAAAGATATGTGAATATATTTAAAAATTATAAAGTTACATACAAATGCATGATGTTCATATTATTAAATTTAAAGCTAATCAAAGCAATTGGCAAAGAACTAACATAAGGCAGAGAAATGAATATTTTTAGTTAGTGGTCAGATATTAACATGGTCAGTTAATATATAAATTTCTGACTTTTTGAAAATATATTAGAAATACTAGATTATGTGAGTTAGAATTAAGATTAAAATGATCTAAACAAAAATGTAGGAATAGAAAATAAATATTTGTATCATGCTCTTTCTTTATCATGGAGTAATATATACACGCATTCGCACAGATTCTATTCTCTATCTCTTTGTCTTATTCTTTTTATTCTTTTCTCACTCATAACATTCAATATGATATATCATCCAATCAACGATTGTTATCAAAGGTTTATTTTTTAGTTAAGTTTAGAAAGGATTCTACAATGTTCCAATGTTAAGTTGACCACATGAAATGTATTGCATCATTTAGCATCTACAACATTGACATTAGGCAGATTTTATTGACCCCATTTTACTGAGAAAAATTAAGACTTGAAAATTTCACGAATTTTCTTTTCATTACACTATTAAAAGATGACATGGAAAGGATGTACACTTGTATGTTTTAAAAAATCATTGTCTCTTATATCAGGTAGGGTATGTGCCTTGCATGTGGCTAACCTGGGTCCAATTTCCCAAATCCTATATGCTCTCAAGCACCACCAGGACTAATTCCTGAGTGCAGAGCTAGGAGTGATATGAGTATCAATGGAAGTGGCCAAAAATACTATTATCCTTTAAATGTCATCTTTTCCCTTGGTTTTTGCCTATGTTTCTTAGACAACTCTGATAATATAATACATAAGATTCCTAAAATGAACTTTGGAAATTCTGGTTTTGAAGTGCTATTTTAAATCCTTCAAATGTTATGTTTAACAAACATCTTAGGAAAGTCCGGTTTAGGACCCAGTGATATTGTAAAATAGCATGCTTTAACTTCTCATATCAGCACTTGTCTGCCTCCTGATCCACGGACCATTCGTTTTTCACCTTTTAGATACCTGTGGAAAAACACTGGTTCATGGACTGATGGGTGAGAACCACTGTCATAAAGTCCAAGTTACACATGAAAAAATATTACAAGGTATTTCTGCAAAGAATAAGAAATTAGCTAGACATCAGAGAAATAAAATATAGCACATACACATACACATATTTCTTTGGTAAGGAAGGATTTTATCTATTTTTTTATTCATGCCCACACAAGAGCCTAGATTGGTGCTTAATATATGAGATATAAGTGAATATTTTCCTAATAAAATTAGTTATTTAGTATATAGAGAACTATTAAATATGTTAGAAAATAGGAGTAAGTTCTTGTTTATTTCTGTGTTTATTCAATAAAATGTTTAATATCTTTGACAGGGATTCTAAATCAACAATTACCAGTCCTTTTTTTTAAATTTTTATTTATTTATTTATTTATTTATTTATTTATTTATTTATTTATTTATTTTGGTTTTTGGGCCACACTCAGTGACGCTCAGGGGTTACTCCTGGCTATTCGCTCAGAAGCCCCACCTGGCAAGCACGGGGGACCATATGGGGAACCGGGGAATCGAACCGCGGTCCGTCCTAGGTTAACGCAGGCAAGGCAGGCACCTTACCTCCAGCGCCACCGCCTGGCCCCCACCAGTCCTTCTTATGTATCTATTATTCTTTCAAGATTGTTAGTGAAATTTGTAAACAAGCATACCGCAGTTCTGTTCAAAACTGAGCTCCTTAATCCTTGTAGTTCATCTCCTTCCAAATTCATGAATTCAGGAAGAACTTATCAACTCTGAAAGAGAACACTATTGCAAAACAGATTTATGTATCCAATCAGTAGAATCAGTAATTGATGGATGTGGGATGTGCCTCAATGATTTTCTGCCTTTTCCTAAAACTCCAGTCTCCCTAAGACTGGAGAAAGTTTGAAGAGAAGTCTTGAGAAATATATTTGTAGTGTAATATGAATCTCAAGTGACTGGATCTGGAGGTAGGGAAGTCAGTAGACTGTATCCATCAGTATCGCTAACATCTGTCCACTCTTCCAGTCATTCCATTGAGACCCACTAACCACAGTCTGTCAAAAGGTCTAGTAGTCAGTCATTTGCTTGAGCAGAGCCTTCATAAACTAGTGTTAGGATGAACTGAACGTTAGAATATGAGAATTTGATGTAAAAATATAACTGGGGTTGATGAGAGTACAGGGCAAATCTTGTAAACTACCCTAGTGATGACCAGCAGTTGTTATAGAACTCCGTATTAAAAAGTGCTGAAATCTGTACTATGAACCACCTTATTCCAAATTCAGCCTCTTTAAGATCACAAATTGTACTGACGTGTGTCTGAGTCTGAATCTTTTGTCTACCAACATAAAATAAAAATATATTCTCACTCTATTCCTGTCATTCACCCTCAATAAACTTCAGGAATCTTTTTTTTTAATTTCTTGGGGAGGGGTCTACATATGGCAGTATTCAGGAGTCACTCCTAGGATTGTGCTCAGAAATTGCCCCTGACAGGCTGGGGGGACCATATGGAATGCTGGAAATCGAACTACTGTCTGCCCTCGGTTGGCTGTGTGCAAGGCAAATGCCCTACCACTGTGCTATATATCTTGGGCCCCACTCTCAGAAATCTTAACTGCAGCTTATATCCTTGGAAATCCCTATGTTTTAGATTCTTTAGTACATGATACCTTTGAATGCTCTTATTTAGAAATATCTATCTCATAACACTTGAAGGTGATGCACGAAATAACATGTTTTGCTTATATAATAGTAAAAGGTAAAGCTGAGATTTTATACTACTCATAATGTGACACTCTTCTCACCATGAATTGTCATTGTTTGGACTTGTAAAACTGTGAGAACAGTCCATTCTTTTTAGGGAGGCACACTCGGTGGTGCTCAGGGGTTACTCCTGGCTCTGCACTCAGAAATTGCTCCTGGAAAGCTCAAGGGACCATATAAGATGCTGGGAATAGAGCCTAGCTTCTTCCCAGGTTGGCTGTGTGCAAGGCAAACGCCCTACCACTGTGCTATCACTCCTACTCCCCCATTCTTAACGCAACTTCTGTAGGTTTGCATTTTCTATTCTTTTGTTTAATCTAGAAGGTAATTTTTAAGTATCTTTATTTAAACACTATGATTACAAACATGTTTGTAGTTGGGTTTTACTGCACCATAATGATACACTCAGTCGATGCTTCCTGGTTGATATTATCTATTAGCCTAGCACTTGGTGTTTATATGCACTTATGGTCTACCTCTACAAGCAGAGATGCTCTTGGGACTTCTGGCCATATTTTTCATGGTTACAGTTTTGTATACAGCTTCTGGTATTCCTGAAAAATATAAAAACAAAGGTGAGACAGAGTCCTTTGGTATTGAATTCCATCTTAACAAAATGAGAAAAATTGTCCATATAAGACAGAACAAAGAATTTCTGAAAAAAAATGGTTTTGGACACAAAATCCATGACCCTTCACTAATTTTTTTCCTTAAAGCCACATTATGGAAGGCATGATTCAATGAGAAGTAGTTCTAATGAAAGGAAAGCTGTATTTTCTCTGTTTGACTGCTCCAGTACCCAACTCTCTAAATAGCAATTTCCCCTGGGACCCATCATTTGAGTGTTCAGTATGAAAAGAGTATGGAGATTACAGAAATCTGAACATTTGCATGTTCAAGGACCATTATAAAGAATATAATCTCCTTCCTCAAGAACTGTAATCCTCTCCTTAGTAGGAAGGTACAGATACTCCTAGACTATGTCTAGTTTTGTGATCCAGAGGAGAATCCTGGATTCTTGGTTTAAAACAGTGAGGATAGGACATGGAAAGGAACATTAAAGTGATATCATTAGCAATACTGTATCCATAGAATGCAAAAGAGGAAAAAAAGTGCCTACCACAGAAGCTGGCAGAATACTCTGAGGGGAATTGGGTTTGGGGACATTGGTGGAGAGAAGTGAACATTTCTGAAGGGATTGATGTTAGAACATTGCATGCTTAAAACTCAATCAAAAATAACTTTGTAATTAACAGTAACTCAATTCAAACTTTGAAAAATTTAAAGAATACAATGAGGAAGTTTTCCTTCCATGAGAACAATTATTCAGGTATAAAGAGAAGAAAAGGTAAGAAAAAAACTACCAATGTCTGGGCCCTAACTTATGCTGGTTCTACACTTTTGTCTGCATTGCCCACAAACGCCAGAATAAAGCTGTTTGGTGAATGTTGTCTTCGCTCTTTTCTAGAGGCTGAAACTCATATACTTTAAGTGACTTGCTCAGTCTCACTGGTTTTGAATTTAAATAATTTTACTAGTTAGACCTTTGCTTTCTTTTTTATAATGATGCTCATAGTTGTGTAATTCCAGAAACTGAATGTCAGACACATGCCTTAGTTTCCCCTTTGCTCATAGTCTTTTTTTCTTTCTGCTAAGATTTCAAGAAAGCAAATGTCAAGTGAACAATTGTGCCTGGAACCAAAGAAGGTAATTTCATAATTAATTTTGTGCACAAGTCATTGGGAATAAAGGGGATATTCTTCAATTGTTTTGTGGTACAGAACAAATGCTTCATTAATCAGATACACATCAACCTGAGTTCAAGCACTAATAATGTGTGAGAGCGAATAATGAGTTGGCATTAACGGGACACACAGCAGCCACATGCTCATTCTTCAAAAGGAGTTGGAATATAGACAGTTCTTGGACTTGTAAGATAGACAATCACAGTAGAGATGAGGCAGGGTAAGAGGTGGACATAGTTGCAGAGAGGGCTCTATTAGTCCCTCTTCCAAGATGCTGAGGAAAACAGAAAGATACAGAATTTGAGATATGATGCAGATATGAGAGCCAATATCCTGAACCTAGAAATGGAGTCAGGAGGTTTTAGTGATAATACAGCAGTGAAGACATTTGCCTTGCATGCACATAGACAACCTGAGTTCAATCGGGCATCTCATATGGTCCTGATCCCTCCAGGAATGCTTTCTGAGCACAGAGCCAGGACTAAGTCCTGAACCCTACTAGGTGTAGCCCCAAAACAAAAACAACAACAATAAAAAAGTGGAGTTAGGAATCAAATTGGTTTATGAAATTACATTCCAGAACAAGTAAGTAAACAAATAAGTAAAAATCTATCTCACAGAGCCATAAATTAATGGGCTCTTTGTGGGCTGTGAGTGCAAGCACTGAACCATTGAGAATCCATTATCTTCTGATTTGGGATTCATTCCTCATTCCCCTCCTCATTCCCCTCCTCATTCCCCTCCTCATTCTCCTCCTTCTCCTTCTCCTTCTTCTTCTCCTTCTTCTTCTCCCTCTCCTTCTTCTTCTTCTTTTCTTCTTTTCTTCTCCTTCTTCTTTTCTTCTCCTTCTCCTCCTTCTACTTTTCTTCTTCTTCTCCTTCTCCTTCTCCTTCTCCTCCTCCTCCTCCTCCTCCTCCTCCTCCTTCTTCTTCTTCTTTTCTTCTCCTCCTTCTTCTACTTTTCTTCTCCTTCTCCTCCTTCTACTTTTCTAATCCTTCTACTTTTCTTCTCCTTCTTCTCCTTCTCCTTCTTCTTCTTCTTCTTCTTCTTCTTCTTCTTC
>PVKC010010993.1:0-25158 GCA_004027635.1 Crocidura indochinensis
TTTATTTCTCTTCTATCTTCTCTCTTGTTTTTCCTTTCTTTCTCTCCTAATCTGTATCTTAGCTCATGCCCAACCTGTAAGAGTCAGGCCTCCAGCAATAACTTTAATAGATCTCTAAAGTATGTCTATATGTGGGCATCCGTTTGCATTCTGTGGTCTTTTCTCTGACTGCCAAACCTAAACTGTAAACAACCCATGACTATAGTGCCCAGTGCTCTCAATTATTTTCTGTCATGCCCCCCTAGGAAGAAGAAAACTCCCCCCACGCCACTGTAAATAGTATCTTTATTAAAAAAAACTTTAACCTGCAAAACAAAAATATATAAAATAATTTGAGCTGATTTTTTTAAATCAGAAGCGATGTCTGGATGAATGGCTACAATGAGCACGTTTTGCAATGCATAGCTTTTCAGAGTGGGGTTTGAAGCAGGACACAGCAACTCTCAACTCCAGAGACATACAGAGGCATAAACAGGGGCTTAGCTTGTTATGACAGTGTTTGCCGAGGTAAAACAAACCACCTTTACGGAGCCTTGCGTCCACCTGGAGGGCACACCCCACTATTTGAGAATCACTGATAGAGCCCCTCTTATATAGTATCCCTCCTCCCCCCTTCAGAAATCCTATCCTCCCATCCCCCAATCCTGATCCGTTATCCCTCCTTATTTAACCCTCTACCCTCAGTTCTTAACTTATTAGTCACCAAGACTGACCTCCTGCTGCAACAAACCACCCCCCAGCTTCCAAAACGAAAAGGGGGTTGTTCTTTTTTCTATAACTGAAACCCAACTACAAACATGTTTGTAATCATGGTGCTTAAATAAATATATTATAAAAATTAAAATAAAAAGGTAAGGGTAGTAGATTTATATACACAGTGAACCAAGCAGCATGAATGCTCTGAGAAAAAGCACAGACATGGTTGATCAAGCCTATGTAAGACCAAGGACATTTAAGAACTATTGATCCATAAAGTGCAATGAGGCTAAAGATAAAGGAAGAAGCTATGTAGGGAAAGATTCATAGGCCCTGCTTAGAAGCTTCAAATTTATCCCATAGAACAATGTTGTGCAAAGCCCCATACACAGATTCCTGGCAATAGAATCAAGACCCTTTCTGTGTAATCAATATTATTTGACTTTTTGCCGCATTGTTGACTATTTCCGTGGATTTTCAAGAGCACTGATGGACCAAACTCCTATTACTTTACTAAAAATCTATATCAGCACCTAAGTGAACTGGTGAGCTACATTGTGTTCTTCACAGTTCATCTTGTGCTCTTTATTTAGGACCTTTGAGTCATAGTTTAATAATGAGGGAAGAGAAAGAAGGAAGGAAGGGGCACTTTCATTTAGGGATGCCCTTGATGAAGAAGGAATAACTATTTATTCAGTCCATTCCAGTGGCCAGTTCTTGCATTCCGACCATTCTTCCACATGATGTCTGCCTATTGAAAAAAGGCCTGTGCACTGGTAGTGTACGCTGGACTAGCTGGCTTCCCTGTGATTCAGTATTTGACATGAGCAGCTGTCAGACAGATGATGCGTTCAGTACTGGGAGATATTTTCTCAGGAACAAAGAAAGTGAACTTGTCACTTCAAGGAAACAACTGACAGTGCTTGTTGCCAATGATGAAATTCAAGCACTTGGAGAAAATTAAAATTTGGAAACATATTCACCAGACAGAGTCTGAGAGCTTCCAGATGTTTTAATGTTTTCTTTTTAATTCTGATGATAGGAATAACACTATTAACAGATACTGTCTTTGAGGTTTGTATTTTTCTAAGTTCCTAGTGATCTGTGTCAACTTTTAAAACATGTGTTTATAGAGTGTTTTTTTAATTAGCAGGTTTTTAATTACCAATGTGCATTGATGTGAGGAGTAATGATGGAGCCCTTAATAATGAATCTTAAATATTGGGTGTAAAACTGTACCCCTGAAATTATATAATATTGTGAAAATGTTGAAAAAGTATAATATAATTCAAAAATTAAAATGACCATTTCTCGATGTGAAAAAATATGCATAAGAGAAATAAATAGTCCAACTGATAATACAGACTAATGAATTTAAGTCAGTGAAACAAGAATCAATTCTATACTTTATTCCATATTGCAACCAACCTTTAGCAAACTGTCATTTTCTTAGTTCTGCTTGATCATTGAAAACAAATAACTAAACTTATCTAGAAAAGTCTATAAAAAACTACCTTTTCCAAATATGTATCTGTGAATCTAGATTGTTTATATACCTTTAAATATTAGAACATAAGATAGTGCATGCAGGAACTTATATGAATAAGTTGGATCAACTGTCTTCTACTAGTGAAAGCATTAAAGGATTTGTCAACTTTACATCAAATAATCCCTTTTCATGTTCATTTTTGTCTTGAAAAGTGATTTTATTTTCATGTTGCTAGTCATACTTGGTGATGCTGCGGAGGTCACTAGAGATATTAGTGCTGGTTAGTTAGTCCTTGAGGTCAGCATTACTATAGGCAGTGCTACTGAGGTCTCAGGGCTTCACTCCAGAGTTTGTTATATGTAAGACATGTGCTAATCTCACTTAGAGCCATTGCCATTTCCTGAAAATAAAGTCTTCACTATAAATATAAAAGTATTCAAAATAAAGTCTTCATTCACTTGAAATGGGTTTCCTATTGCTGTTTTTCAAATCGAATTTGATAAATAAGAGGCACAATTTATATAAACACAAGTTATTCATTTTTAAAATGACAAAGCATTTTCATCTCTTTCCTTTTACTATTGTTGAAAAGGCAGGGCTCCACACATGGCCGTGCTGCTCAATTGCTTGGGTTTCTTATGGGGCATTGCATAGTTGGTGGGGTGCTCACACACTAAGTTATAGTGTGCTGAAGATCACATACTTTGGTAACAAGGAACCGAAATGGCAGTGATGCTTGAATCTACACCTGAGCCATCTGAGGCTCCCCCATTTCTTTTCTTAAATAAATAATAACAGTGTACAGGAGTCTTTAAATTCAAAAGGTTTGGGAGCTTCTGACATATGAGATTAAAAACAATTGAAGGGTTTCAAGTAAAGGAAGCCCATGTTCAATTTCAAGTTCCAATCTTGTTCCTCAGACTGTTAACCAAGACTGGATGCTCTGGGAATATTTGTGTTGGATCTATGCATCAGTACAAACAGCCTTTTCTATATACGTCATTAAGTATGCCCTAGCCACAACAAGATTTGACTTGGGAAGGTCATTTTTCTTATCAGCAACAATGTGACTTTTATGCAGAAATGGCCAGTAACATGCCTTTGGCCTCTCAGCATCTTTATGCAAAAATGTGAACTCGTTGGGTTAGTCTTCAAAATCCATATTTTTTGTAGTGGTTGACTAAACTGTTTTCCTCTCTGAGGCAATGTCACAAACATTACATGCCAAAAGAACATCCTTTGATAACAGTGCCAGGAAAAAGCATTCTTTCAATGAAAAGAGCTTTGAAACATATTACCTATTTTTGGTCCACATTTAGTTTCCCTTTGCCTGGAGGTCAGAAAAGGAGCTCATGTCCAGGCAAAACACATTATCAGTCACTGAAAAAAAAACCAAGAATGTTGAGAAAGTAGCATTTGCCTATAGTCTGAGCTTTCATGAGCAAAATAAAGTTAAATCTCACCTAAGTGCTCTGAACATACATAAGTTCATAAGCAAAATATTCCCAGAGCTGAAAAGTGCTAATTACATAGGGACCATATGTTTTTCACTGTGTAAAATGTCTCATATCTTAGAAATTTAAACATCAATATTTTCTCTTCCCTAAATAACTGGTCCCAACAGAGTTGCTTAACTTAGGAGCCCCTCTGTTGTCTAGGGCCAATAGAAAATGGTTCCCTTTTGTTGGTCATTTTCTAATTTTTGAGCTGTGTCATTAAAAATAGGGAGACAGAAGGGAATAACAAAGCTGAAAGCAGAACTCAATGAAGTGGAAAACCGAAGAACAATCCGAAAGATCAACGAAAGCAGAAGATGGTTCTTTGAAAAAATGAACAACATTGATAGGCCACTGGCAAAACTCACAAAGAAAGAGAAGAAAAAATCTGATAACCCATATGAAAAATGAAAAGGGGGAGATCACGACAGATATTGCAGAGATCCAAAGGGTAATCAGAGACTACTTTGAGAAAATTTATGCTACTAAACGTGAGAACCTAGAAGAAATGGAAAAAATTCTTTGACACTTATAACCTTCCACAATTAAGTAAGGAGGATGTAGAATATCTTAACACCCCCATCACCACTGAGGAAATTGAAAGTGTAATCAAACATCTGCCCAAAAAGAAAAGCCCAGGTCCAGATGGATTTCCTAATGAATTTTTTCAAATCTTTCAAGAGGAGCTACTATCAGTTCTAGCCAGGTTCTTCCATGAAATTGAAAAAAGAACGGAAAAACTCCCTAACAGCTTCTATGAAGCCAATGTCACCTTGATACCAAAACCGGACAGAGATGCTGCCAAAAAAGAAAATTACAGACCAATATGAATACCGATGCAAAGATCTTCAACAAAATCCTGGCAAATAGGATCCAATGCGTCATCAAGAAGATCATACACCATGATCAAGTAGGTTTCATCCCAGGAATGCAAGGATGGTTTAACATCCGTAAATCTATCAACATAATACACAACATCAACAAGAATAAAAATGAAAATCACATGATCATATCAATAGACGCAGAAAAAGCATTTGATAAGGTCCAACACCCATTCTTGATCAAAACTGTCAGCAAGATGGGAGTGGAAGGAACCTTTCTCAATCTAGTTGAAGCCATCTACCACAAGCCAATGGCAAATATTATCCTCAATGGAGAAAAACTAAAAGTCTTTCCTCTAAATTCTAGTACAAGACAAGGCTGTCCTCTCTCACCACTCCTCTTCAACATAGTACTGGAATTTCTTGCTATAGCGATCAGGCAAGAAAAAGATATCAAGGGAATCCAGATAGGAAAGGAAGAAGTCAAGCTCTCACTGTTTGCAGATGACATGATACTCTACTTAGAAAACCCTAAAGACTCTACCAAAAAGCTTCTAGAAACAATAGACTCATATAGCAGGGTGGCAGGCTACAAAATTAACACACAGAAATCCATGGCCTTTTTATACAATAATAATGATAGGGAAGAGACTGAAGTCAAGAAGGCAGTCCCATTCACAATAGTGCCACACAAACTCAAATATCTTGGAATCAACTTGACCAGAGACGTGAAAGACTTATACAAAGAAAACTATAAAGCCCTGCTCCAAGAAATAAGAGAGGACACACGGAAATGGAAACACATACCCTGCTCATGGGTTGGCAGGATTAACATCATTAAAATGGCAATACTCCCCAAAGCATTATACAGATTTAATGCGATCCCCTTAAAAATACCCATGACATTCTTCAAAGAAGTGGATCAAACACTTATGAAGTTCATCTGGAACAATAAACACCCTCAAATTGTTAAAGCACTCCTAGGGAAAAGGAAAATGGGAGGCATTACTTTTCCCAACTTTAAACTGTAGTACAAAGCAATAGTTATCAAAACAGCATGGTATTGGAATAAAAACAGACCCTCAGGTCAGTGGAATAGGTTTGAGTTATCAGACATTATCCCCCAGACATAAAATTGCCTAATTTTTGACAAAGGAGCAAGAAATCCCAAGAGGAGCAGGGAGGGCCTCTTCAACAGGTGGTGCTGGCAGAACTGGTTAGCCACTTGCAAAAAAGTGAACATAGACCCCCAGTTAACATCATGTACAAAGGTAAAATCCAAATGGATTAAAGACCTTGATATCAGACCTGATACCATAAGGTATATAGAACAACACGTCGGTAAAACATTCCATGACATTGAAACTAAAGGCATCTTCAAGGAGGAAACAGCACTTTCCAAACAAGTGGAAGCAGAGATCAACAGATGGGAATACATTAAACTGAGAAGCTTCTGCACCTCAAAAGAAATAGTGCCCAGGATACAAGAGTCACCCACCGAGTGGGAGAAACTATTCACCCAACACCCATCAGACAAGGGACTAATATCCAAAATATACAGGGCACTGACAGAACTTTTCAAGAAAAAGACATCTAATCCCATCAAAAACTGGGGAGAATAAATGAACAGACACTTTGGTAAAAAGAAATACAAATGGCCAAAAGACACATGAAAAAATGTTCCTCATCACTAATCATCAGGGAGATGCAAATCAAAACAATGATGAGATGCCACCTCACACCACAGAGATTGGCACACATCACAAAGAATGAGAATAATAAGTGCTGGCGGGGATGTGGAGAGAAAGGAACTCTTTCCCACTGCTAGTGGGAATGCTGTCTAGTCCAACCTCTATGGAAAGCGATATGGAGGTTTCTCCAAAATCTGGAAATTGAACTCCCATTCGACCCAGCTATTCCACTCCTAGGAGTATACCCTAAGAACACAAAAATTCAATACAAAAACCCCTTCCTCACACCTATATTTATCGCAGCATTATTCACAATAGCCAGGCTCTGGAAACAACCAAGATGCCCTTCAACAGACGAATGGCTAAAGAAACAGTGGTCCATAAACACAATGGAATATTATGCAGCTGTCAGGAGAGATGAAGTCATGAAGTTTTCCTATACATGGATGTACGTGGAATCTACCATGCTGAGTGAAATAAGTCAGAGGGAGAGAGAGAGAGAGAGAGAGAGAGAGAGAGAGAGAGAGAGACGCAGAATAGTCTCGCTCATCTATGGATTTTAAAGAAAATAAAAGTCATTTCAGCAACAATCAACAGAGACAATGAGAGGAGGGCTAGAACTTCCAGCTCACTTCATGATCTCACCACAAAGATCTCACCACATAGAAATAACTACACAGAGAACTACCATAAGCATGTGAATGAATGAGAGAACTGGAAAGCCTGTCTAGTGTGCAGGTGTGGGGTGGGAGGGAGGGAGACTCGGGACATTGGTGGTGGGAATGTTGCACTAGTGAAGGGGGTGTTCTTTACATGACCGAAACCTAATCACAATCATATATGTAATCAAAATGTTTAAATAAAAAAAGAGAAAAAAAGAAAATGCCTTACCTGCGGTGCAATAATTAAACTATAAAAAAAGAAAGAAAGAAAATGGTTCCCTTGCCTCTCCAGCTTTCAGAGGTTGCTCCATTTCTTGATTCTCAGAGTGTTCCTTCATCCAAATTTGCAATCATTTTACCACCATCTATTACCTCCACCATTCATCTCAGGCTGACTTTCCTCTCCTCTCTCATAAAGATCCTCATAATAACACGGTCACAAGGATAATCTTCCTCGTTATGGCCAGCTGAATAGCAGTCTGGACTCAATCTACAAATAATTTTCTTTTTTGCAATCTGACATGGCATATTTCAGGTGTGAGGAGCTGGTATTAGGGCATGTTTGAGACCTTTTTTTTCTTTGTCACAGTTGCTTCTGTCTTTTTGTCCTGGTCTATGCTTGCTCTAAGAAAACAGAAGACCAAACTACAGGCCTGTTAACTTTACACACATAGACAACTATTCATTTTGAACTTCTTTACAATACTATACAGTTGTCACTCCAAATTTTGTTGTTCCTTTTTGCTTTTGTTTTTGCTTTACCCTTCTGACCTCCTTCTACATAGACTTGCAGACTTGGATGGGAAGTAATTGATTGTCTAAATCCTGCTGAGGATGAGTTACTGCTAATTGGTTCTTGGAACAGATTGAGTGAAGTGAACTTTCAGTTTGAAATTGATGGGGATAAATTTCATGTCAGCAAAATCCATAAAGACTCTCAGGGTTTTTTTTTTCTTGATTTGGCACAGGATATTTTTACTTAACCAGCATTTTTTTTCAAACTGGACATATTAGTAGAAGACAAGAAAACCCTGATACATTTGCACAGTGATACACTTTGGGTTACTTTATAGTATTATCTGAAGAGAATGATTCTTTTTGAATAATTCTGAAGAGGGAGAAGGTTGACTAAATAATTCACTATTATTCCTTATTGACTGCACTAGATATTTTGCTTTCACATTTGTTACATGAAAAAAATAAAATTGCCTGTAATTTGTCTACCTGTACTCTTTAATTCATCTACGTTATAGCCTTTTAAGTTGATGGACTCACCTCAACAATTCAAAAACCAATGGATTGATGTAGAAAAGGGCATCATTATTTTTCTTTGTTTTGGTAATTATATGCAATTCTCATATGAGCACTTTATAGGAAACTTTCAATTTTTGACACTAGTGACATTTATTTGCTATGAGGGACTACCATTGCATTATAGATTCTTGAACAATATCCACAACTTGTACCCACTAGCTTCTGGTAGTATGCTCAAAGATATGACAATCAAAAATAGTTTGAGACATTTTCAGATGTCTTCTGGGAAGTGAAAAATTGCCTTTGGATAAGAACCACTGTCTTACAATACATTTGTTCATTCAATTAGACTATTACATTGTGACAGATTTCGTAGATCAGAATATAGTGTCAATAAAAGTACTGACATTGTGCTTAATGAATTTCAAAATTACCTTTTAAAGGGGTAGATACTTACTATCTCATCAGTAAAATACCAATCTGTACTTATTGTATGTGTCTCAGGTAATATCACTGATTCTTTGTTAATTCTCTGATTTAATGCATATTTTACTATTGTTTTGCTGTTATTTCATTTTGCTTTTTTCTCAAACACTAGTAAGGATATAATATTTTGTATGTTTTGGGGTTTTTTTTGGAAGGTCACACCCAGCAGCACTCAGGGGTTATTCCTGGTTCTATGCTCAGAAATCGCTCCTGGCAGGCTCAGGGAACCATATGGGATGCTGGGATTCAAACCACCGTCCTTCTGCATGCAAGGCAAATGCCCTACCTCCATGCTATTTCTCTCCCAATATTTTGTATGTTTTTATTTGCTGCTTTGTGTGTATGTGTGTGTGAGAGAGAGAGATTGAGAGAGAGAGAAGAGAGACAGAGAAAGAGAGGGCGTACCAAGTAAATTCCATAACTTATTAATTTTATAGTGCTTGGGGGAGTAGCAAAAGTAATAACTAATGTAACAGAAGAATGCTTTAACAAAATTGAAAAAGACATTTCATTGGCAACAAAATATCAAATATTATTTTATTCTTGACTATAAATATTGCCTAATGATTCATTGCTCAAGACAAATATGACTGTTTTAACTTTTTATAGGTTATGTGTATCTAAATGTGGGTTGTGGTTTTTTTTCCGCATATTTTTCTTTTACTTAAACACTGCAATTACAAAGTTGCTCATGATTGAGTTTCAGTCTTGAAATGTATACCATCCTTCACCCATGAACATTTCCCACCACTAATGTTGCTGGTTTCTTTCCCACCCACCCAAGCCTAGTCCCTAGGCAGGCATTTAACTTCTCCCTTTCTCTGACTCTCTCTGTCTCTTTGTCTTTCTCCATTTATCTTTCCATTTATTTTGCTTTTTAAACATTGTGATTTGCACTATTGTTAATGCAGAGGCATCTTGGCATATCATGTTATCTTGGTTTAAACTCCTAGCTGTTGTCCAGAGTGATCAGTTCCAACTATCAGTGTCATAGTGCTCCCTTCTCTGCCCTAACTACAATGTTCCACTGTTTGCGACAAACTTCCTTCCATAACTGATTCTCCTGGCCCTCTTCTCTATGAAAAGGCATTCTTAATGAGGCCTAATTTAATTCTTTTAACAAAAGTTTGTTAAAGGATATTCATTCGATATTGTGTCATCGCAAAAACAGAAGCATCGTAGGAGGTGACGATACAGTCCATTATTTTATTTTTGCCTTGTATGGCCTTGTCACATCACAACAAGATTTTGTGCCCCTACAACCTTCTTCTAGAACAAGTCAGACAATGGTAGCAAACACCAGCTAGTTAAATTCTATTGTTACATCTTTCCTGTCTACTACACTGGAAGTACTGACTTCAGAGTGTAGGCTTGGAATAGAGTGGGCACTAAAATCATCTTCTCTGGGACTTTATCACCTCCTGTATAATTCTGAAAAAAAATGCTATATTAGATGTCAGAGTAATCAATTGCACATTTGGATCTCCACACTATTCTAGGGCTTTTTGTTTTGTTTTGTTTTGCATTTTTGTTTTGTTTACTGTTATAGAGAGAAGAATACTATTAAATAGCTAAACTACGCCATAATAATAATATAAACAGGGCTGGAATGATAGCATAGTTTGCCTAGCATGTGGCCGACCCAGGTTTTACCCCTAGCATCCCATATAATCCCCCAGACCTGTAAAGAGTTATTTCAGAGAGCAGAGACAGGAGTAACCCCCAAATGCTGCCAAATGTGGTCCAGAACTCTGGACACTGAACTCTCGACACTGCCCAAATGGGAATCATTTGAAAATTCATCCTCAAATACTACATCCATCTCCTCAGAAAGTATTAATGATTTTCTAAAGTCTTCACTCTGATGAAAATAATCAGCCAAAGAATGGTTTAGCACTCCTATTTCATAATTTGCTTTATATTGGCTTTTTTCATTAATTACAGAATACAGTTTTGTGTTCTTTTACTTAAAATTCAGTCCTTGAATACTTATTTCATTTAAGTATGGGATGTTCTTCGACCAAACACCAATTTGCAGCTAAGTAGTCTTTTAAAATACAGTATTTCATTTTCAGAAGAGAAAAAAATCACAATGTAATAACTAGGCAATCTTGTTGAATCTTCTGCTGTGATGTTATTTCTGCTGCGAAATGATCAGTTGTCTTCATTTTGCCAAGTTTATTGCCCCAAAAGGGTACCAAAAAAGCACAAATTGCTACCTGCAACAAATGTTCTGGTGGATTTAATATCTCCACTAAAGCAGCTTCTAGCAGTACTTTTTGGGGCTGCTACTTACGAAAAAGCATCCTTTTATTTTGCTTGTCTTTTACTTTTCCAAAGCTGAGTCAAGCAGTTGCATCAGACAATTTTGTGGTCTTTTAATAACAAACAAATAGGAGAAGAAAATCCAGGCCAATGACGAATATGTCTGTCCATTAACAGCTTATAGAAGGCTCTTGGCTATGCCTTGCATCAGGCTAGTGCACAGCTGAGCAGAAATTAATTAAAAAGCACAGATATTTGTGTAAGTAAAATATGCTTGAGAGAGAAAGGACTATTTTATTCATGGTAAGTTGGAAGACTGCTTTCTGGGATGGTTTTAATGTTGCTATGGAGCTGGCCAGAAGTATGTGGTTGTCACAGTCTTGCAATTCGTTTAACACCAGACTGTTACATATAAGGAGTGCTTCCCTTCATCTTCTAGAAGCTGTATAAATATAGTCAAAAAATCAAGATGTGATATATATATATATATATATAACAGAGAACGTTATTAGCATAATGAAGTAGAAAATGGAAAGGACTATACATCATTTTCCTTTTGGAAACTTAATATCACTTTGGATGGTAACATTTCTTTTTTCTTTTTTCTTTTTATAACTTTTATTTTGATCATAGTGGCTTACATATTGTTGACAATAATATTTTAGATACATATTAACATAATATCAGGGGGATCCCCATCACCGAAATATCCTCCTTACACCTCGGTTCCCATCCTCCTCCCTCACCCCCAGAATACATAGTCCCCTCTTAGCCTAGCTTACTACTTAGTGGTCCTACACTTGTTTTGGTATTGGTAACTCCCTTGTTTCCTCCTCTAATTGGGAGATGGGACTAGATAGTTCAAGTTATGTGGTTTTGTTTGAAGAAGAGAAAAAGGATAAACTGTGGTAAAAATCAAATACGCCAAAAATGGGCGGAGTCCTTCTAGAGGCTCTCATCATTGATTTGAGAGAGGAAGGGGAAAAAGAAGGTAGAAACACCCCAACTGTACACAAAGAAGTGTCAAATAAAGTATCCCGTGAGCACTCCAACAATAAAGATAAGCACCGCATAAAAGTCATGGTCTTGAGATAAACGCATGGCAGAGCACCTAAAGAAAGAAAAGAACAGAAGAAAAATAATAAAAAATAAATATAAATGAGGACAACAACTTCAGTAACCATACCAAAACGAAGACATCAACAAAACCTAGATAGATAAAAAAAATAATTTTTTTGCCTTTTTTTTCCCTCCTGCACAGGCACAGTAAATATTGGGGTCACCCAGAAAGGAATTCCCTTGGCCTAAGAGATACAGGATTTCTCCACCCTTGGAGTATGTTGTCATGGGATTAACTATAGACTCCGTTTAGTTACATTTACTCTCCCCTTTCTATTCCTTCACTTTTTATTTTTTCTAAATTCCATATCGCAGACTATAGACAGGAAAACTCTACTGCAAGGGAACTAGAAAAATCCCTTTTCTGAGCAACATTTGACTCAGGATTTTTGCTATTTCCATGTTTAGAAAAATGTACATTCTGAACATTTATACTATCCGGACAATGCAATAAGAAATAGGTGCATTGGGCGAGCTCATTTTCGGCATTCTGCATTTCCAAGCTAAATTGCTAGTTGGATCCCATCTGCTTAATAACATTCCATTTAAAATTAAACTGGGAAAAATAAAAAGCAATGTTGACAATCTTGGGCAAACTTTAGTAGAATGGCTTTTGTATATTCCCCTTCCTAGAAAGAACATCAGGGAATTAAAAGAACACATCTTGCCTTGTGGCTTTTTCATAAAGTTTGTGTTTTACACTCTATTTGGATTCGCAATAATATATTGTGACTTCTTAAAAGAGCCAGGTTCAAGGTTAAGTTCATTATCACATAACCAGCTAGCCTTGGAACTAACACATCCCATACTTTCATGAAAAAGACCATGGAAATATATTTTCTACACCTGACAGATACTCATCATGTGATAATAGAAAAAAATTTAAACAAGTAAAGAAGAAAGTAAAGGCTTTACAAATGAGGCATTCGAGTACCTGTTGTTAAATACCAAAATGCATGAATAACTAAGGCGTGTAACTGTGGTGTTTATTACATGACAAAGGTGGAAGCAGAATCAAGAAATGAAATTACATGCCCAAAGTCAGAGATGCATATCATGAACCAAGAGTTGTTGTTTTATTCTCAATTCTACCTCCAACCGATATCTTATTCATTTACACATTCTACCCTAGCATTTTGATTGACTTGTTTGGTTGCCACCCAGCTGTGCTTAATGCTCAATTCTGTCTCTGATTGGGGAATAACTTTTGGTGGTCTCAGGGAACATTTGTGATGGCAGGATTCAGAACCTGGATCAGTATCATGGAAGGGAAGTTCCTACCATGCTGTAGCATCTCTGGCACTATCCTAATATTTTATCTCAAACCCTGGTATTTCTTCTCTTCTCTAATAAGCCTACTACCTTGAGCTCTATCCCTTTATCTCTTGAGTGGCTTATCTCAAAAGCTTCCTGACTAGCCCTCAACTGTTTGGTAGTGGGTTGGGCCACACCTGACATGGCTCTGGGGCTACTCCTGGCTCCATAAGGGCTCAGAGGTTACTCACTTTGGATCATAGAGCAATGATGTAGTGCCAGGGATAGAACCAGATCCCCTGTATACTAGGTGAACACTTTAACCCTTGTCCTCTCTCTTAAGCCTGCAGCTTCAGACATATCCTATTGTGTCTTGTCTTCAACACAAGTAGGAGGATAAAAAAAATGGTCCCATGCCCCATCAAGCTTAAAGCTGAGCAAAACACTCATAAGAACATTGAGAACTCTGAATATCATTTCTTTCTGCATCTCTAAGCTAACCTCTTCCCATTCTTTTCAACGCTCATTGTTTCAGTCACTTGTGCTTCAACACTCCTGTAGCAAATTTTGATGCTGCCACAGATTTCAATGGATAAAGTTGAATACTAATGTGCTTACATTAGTACTGCCAAAACTTGCCTAACCTTTCCAGCTCTATAGTCACTGTCATCTCTTCAGAGGTCTTCTCTATGGCTGAAGAGACAAATTAAATGGTGAAGGTGCTGGTTATGGTGAATAATTCTGATTCTGTCGATCAGAATAATTGTTGAGCACAGAACAAGTGTTGCTTCCCCCAAATAAATAAAAAAGTTTCTGACTACTAAAGTAATAAAGTAATGTTATGTTACAACTCAGATACTTTCTCTTCATATTCTTTGCTTTTCTCTGGTTCTTAACTTGATCTAAAGTTAGTGTTTTTAGTTTTTAATTTTCACTTTCACACTACTTGCAAAGACACTGTTTATATATATTTATATATATAAATATATATAAGAAGTAAAAAGACAGGGGCCGGCGGTGGCGCTAGAGATAAGGTGCCTGTGCTAACCTAGGACGGACCGCGGTTCGATCCCCGGTTCCCCATATGGTCCCCCGTGCCTGCCAGGAGCAACTTCTGAGCGAATAGCCAGGAGTAACCCCTGAGCGTCATCGGGTGTGGCCCAAAAAACCAAAAAAAAAAAAAAGTAAAAAGACAAACCCTCTCCCCAAATTTATACTATTTATTGGAAAGAGATAATCAGTGAAATCTAGTTCATTTTTTAAATGTTTATGTATTTTTTGCCTTATTTGTTACCTTTGTTGCAATGACTGGAGTTGGAACACACTTCATTGAGTGCCAGCACAAGCAAATTCATTTGATTTAGCCAACTGATTAGTTTACCATTGGCAACGCAATCTCAGAAAACATCTTTACAGAGGATTCAAATGTTCGGGACACTATCTGTTCAAATGGAACTCAATCAGGCCTCTGCTCTTGTGGGAATCAGGAGTAGAAATGGCATGAAAAGGTTCCTTTTACTTGAGCCATTGGATGCAAATGCTTCCCCCAAGACTTTCAACAGTGTTACTAATAAGGCAAATTAACTAATTTGATCTTTTCCTTTTCTCTCTTATTCCCTGAGCAGCATATATTGGAGGTACTAATGAATAACAAAGTGGTTCAATGTATATTTATAAGAGAGGAGAAGAGAAGAAAATCTGGAACTTGTGGACAAAGAGGTTGGTCTTTCTCATTTACTTTCCTGTCTATCAATGTGACTCTAGTGGGCAATGCATTTGTATTAATACAAGGAGATGCCCAGTTCCAAGGAAATAAACATGAAAGGAGAAGTGGGCCATGGCCAGTCCAATGAACTGAACAACAAATAAAACAAATACTCTAAAACTAAGAATTTAAAGACTTCACATTCAAGTCATTCAAGATTTCACCAAAACTTCAATGAGGGAGAATAAAGGTTTAAATCAATTATCTTCTGCTAAAAAGTCTATATAGATTATACAGTCTCTATTGCTGCATCCTATATCTGCTTAACAAATCCTCCAATTTATTTCCTATATGTTTTGCTTGCCTCGTGTTTTCTGAAGATGTATCCAAGTAGTAGTTGAAACCATTTCCTGACTTCAATATGAGGCAGCTGTTAGATTGCTGGGTTCCCTGGTGACTATTCACTTTCGGGGAGATAAAGTGGGGTGGAAAGGAGAGTCTGTGACCCCTTTTCAAGACTGCTGCCTAGTTTCTGTCCAATTCACACCAGTCACCTGAAATATAGTCAACAGACTATATTGTCCTTGTAGATCAAGTCCTACTCAAGGCTCAGGGTACCTGGGAAAAGCTGGCTTTAGCTGGAATTTAGCTGGAATTAGAGTTCTTGTATCACAAAAATATTTCAAAATTATGCCCAATGTTAACCCTAACATATTGAAAACAACAACTTTCTGGATATAAAGAAAATATATTTTAATTATGTAGTGTTTGTTTCTCTTTGAATTAGTCTGAAAATGTGGAGTATTAAGTTGTAGATGGGGCTGGACTAATAGCACAGTGGTAGGACATTTGCCTTGCAAGCTGCTGACCTGGAATGAACCCGGGTTCCATCCACGGTCCCATTGACCTGCCAGGAGTGATTTCTGAGCACTGTGCCAGCAGTACCCCTTTATCACAGTAGGGTGTGACCCTCCAAAAAAAAACAAACAAATATTGTTGATCATTTCACCATTGGAGCTCTGAATTTTGCAATTTCATATACAGTGAGCAGCAGAAATAATGGATTCAACTCTATGCTTTTTTGGCAAGAACAACCTCAAAATCCTAGATTTATTCCAGTGCAAGATTTACAATACTCAGCAGTCACTCCCAGGCACTTCTTCCTTGCATTTCTATTTAAACTCATGTTTAGATAAATGCTTTGATGTCACTGCTCAAAATAAAGATTGTTGCAAGACTAAATTGTAAGGGTTTTTTGAACATTCTGAGCACATATAGCTGCAAAGCGAGCACACTAACGTTATTTCATGGCATGAGCCGTCACAACAGAAGCATTTGTTAAGTCGCCTACACAAATTGGTCATATCTAAAGCCTTTCTTCTTGGGTGCAGATTTGTCATGGTCCAGAAGTATGAAAGTTTTGTTTATATTTTCTCTGTCAATCTGCTCATCTGTTGGCAATATGTCTAAATTCACTGTTTTCCTTTTCTAAGAGAATGTCCTTCTTCAAGATGCCATGGATTTCAAATACAGACTTTTTTTTTCTTTTCATTCAGCTACACAGGAAAATACTAGTAAGAATATGATAATATAATTAGCTGCTGGGAAGGGGCCTCTGAATTGATGCTGGAAGTCAGAGCCAGCAACCTAATTCTGAGAACCTAATGCAAAATGAAAAGAGGCAACCTGTTGTTCAAACTGATGAAAACACCCTCAAGATTCAGTGACAGCTGAGCATTTAATTAAATGTGTGAGACCCTTCTAAGTTCAGGGCCAAGGGCAACTGAGCAGATCGTATGCCTTTGAAATCAGTCCTGCTAAGAGCTAATTTATTATTTTAATTGCCCTTTGATGAAGCCATAATTATTTCTCGTTTTCAAGGAGAGAAACCAAAAGTCAGAGATGAAACGTCAAAAATTAGACAGCTAAGAAGTGCTAGTGTTTATCTGACAAAGGGAAAAAGAAAACCCCAAAACCCAAACCAGTATCTTATTTCCACTAGAGAGAAGCTAGTTTATGAGCTATAGGCCAAGTACAGCTCACAAGACAAACATGCTCTTTATATGACATCACATTCAAATGTGCAAAAAGGAAGATAACGCCACCCATCGGTTCTTGTTACCTATGACCAATTTCCTACTGAAACTGTAGAATATTTTTGAATGAGAAGATAAGTCCCATAATACATAGACTGATAGTTTGCTGTTTTGTAGAAAATCTTCCCAACACCAATGGAACACAGGGATATTAGGGAAAAGATGCGGGAGCATCTTTACTCACTCAATGCATTGGTTTTCTAGAGCTACCACACCAACTAGGTGACTTAATAAGAAAACAGAGATCTAAGTTAATGTCTTTTAAGGATTTTGAACAGAATTCTGTTCCATACCTCTGCTGGTGGCTGGTGGTAAACTGGCAATTTTGCACGCATTGGCTTACAGCTACATTGCTTTAATCGTAGCTTGTTTTAACACAGTCACCATCCTTCTGTGTCTCTGTTTTACCATGACCATCGTAAAACTACAGCAGGAAGATTTCTCTAGGGAAGCACTAGATAACTGCATCAGCAATTATAGAATTTCCAAGTTAGGTCATATTCCAATTCCAAATTCCCAGATTTATTCCAGTGTCAGATTTACACTACTCAGCAGTCATTCCCAGGAACCTCTTACTTGCATTCTTATTTAAACAAATGTTCTGATAAATGCTCTGATGTCACTGCTCGAAATAAAGAATGCTGCAAGATTAAATTGCAGGAGTTTGTTGAATACTGATGGAGAGGTTAAGATAAATCATTTGAGGGCAATACAATTCAACTCATATTAGATAAATAACAAATGAATAAATCCATTCACAAAGTATACAGCCTACATTCTCCTCTCCGTTGAGGTGACTCCGTAGCATCATGAATAACACATCACACTTGTAATCACATATCTGGTTAGTTTGTTTTTATTTGTTTATTTATTTGTTTTTCATCTCTAACAAGGGTACAAGGTATGCTGGAAACATTTATATAACTTCTCCAAATCAACATTGTCCATTCCAATTTCAACCCTACCCTACCTAAACGGAACATCATAATATAAGATCATCGTTTTTGCTCTTCGTTTTAACTTTGGATCAAGCAGTGAAATATGAGAGTATTTTTCACCTACTTCCATTCCTCACATCAGGGTATGCATCATGATGGAGTTCTCCACCTCACTGATTTATCATGCTTTGATATCCTCTTTTTACCCCCAATAGGTCTTTGTATTTTTCTGTGAGATATCTTGCCCTTGGTAATAGAGTAGGACTTTATTGAAAATCCAAAGCTCTCAAGTTTTTTTTTTGTTGATCTCACTTGAATTTACAGAAGGCAAAGACTTTCTGTATTGCATGTCCACTTGTATTGAAGACCAGTTAAGCCCTTCAATGAATGAGGACTGAGGTTGTACTTTAATGCACAGCCACCAATTTTGTCTCCAAAGCAATGCTCCTGACTTAATTAGTCTCTCTAATTTTTCATTTAGCAACTGTGCTATCTTTCTTCCTACTTTATATTAAGGGAATGTGAACTAACAAGATGAAATCACTTAGAGAGCATTACAGATCCCTCCTATTGAGTTAGGAGTTAGTTAGACTGCCCTGGGCTATGAGATGAAGCTAAGTATTGGTACCAGATCAACCTCACAGAATTTATATTTTTTCTTACTCAAGCCTTCTATTCATTACAGGTCACAAAAGAAAATGAACTAGGTAAGTTTTTTTTTTTTTCAGGAAAGAACCCACATGTTCAGGATGCAGAAGTTCTGCTAAAGTTGTAATCCAAGGCAATGGATGTCTCTTTTTTCTATGGTCATCACTTCTATGCTTTTGGTACAATTAATCAAATCAAAGGCAGGGACATAATCAAAGAGTAATCAGTATGATGGCATCTATCACAAAACCAACAAAAAGCAGCAAACTATACAAACAAGAATAGGTTAAGCTTATTAATTTTACATTAAGAATTTGAACTTAAAAACAATGCAGGAAATATGATCATCAACAGGGGATACATCTTAAAAGTCATAGAAGAAACTAGAAGAGTTTTGTAGTTTTTGCTACTTAATTCTATGTCTCTTTTCAGTCACCTGTTCTTGGATATTTGCATTGTTTCCAGATCTTAATCTTGTAACTGATGCTTCAAAGAACAAAGATCAAAAGTCTTTTCAAAATTGTTTATGCATCTTTGGAATAGATATCACCAAGGGAAATTGCTTGACCATATGAAAGCTCAATTTCTAATTTTTCAGAAATTATCTATTTTTTTTCTAAAAGATTGAACCAATAGGTACTTCCACCAATAGTGGATAAGAATTTCTATTTTTCCTTATATTCCAGCCAAGTCCGTGTATTTTTTGTTCCTTTGTTTTTGTGTTTTTACTTAGTTACATAGAAATCACAAAGTAAATCACAATTGGGTTCAGGCATATATTGTTTCAACACTGATCCCATCATCAATGTCTGCTTCCCTTTGGACTGTTTTTTTTCTCTGTGATGTGTCTCACACCTCATTATTTTCATGTACATAAACCTGATTAGTGATGCTGGGCATTTTTGTATATAATTATCTTATTTTTTATTTTTACCAAAGTGACCATAGATAGGTCAATTTTCTAGAAAAGTAGCCTTACTCCTAATGCACCTTAGTGCCCACACCCACTTTAATTTTCTTCCAAACTAAGGAAAAGTATTCCTCCTTTTTGCTACTGAAATATTCCATATATATCATAGGTTGTTATAAAATTTAATTACAATTATATTCGTATATATTTTACACCATCATATAAACTCCTGAAAATAATAATTATTATATACATTTTCGAATTTTATTTTAACCTCATGCCCAGACCTTATCAAAAATTGACTTCTCAAACATAAATGTATCTAAATTTAGTAGCTGCATCTTCAGAAAAGTTCATTGGTTATAGATTTCCTGCTAACTAACCTTAAGGGGAAAGTCAATTGTTCCTCTGATAGAATGCTACATCGTCCTTCCAAATTCAAGAAAGCAACTTTAAAGTATATTTGTATCACACTGTGAGAAGGAGGTTAACATAGCCAACTACTGTCTCTCAATGCTTCCAAAAATTGTTATGACTCAAGGCAAAATATTTATCTGAGTTAAAAACCTTACTCTAAAATTCTCTGATTATTTTTACAATCAGTCTACATTGTATGCTACATTGTGACTTTTAATACTTCATGATTCTGAAGTAAATGAGGATTTTCATATACTACTCTAAGCATTAAGAACTGAGAAAGTATCATGGAGTCACTCAGTTTCATGCAGCTAGTTACATGCAAGACACAAATCTTAGCATTGCACTTCTCTTTGGTGATTGTAAGAAACAAAATGCTTCACAGAAATCCTTCTGATATTGTAACATCTCATTTGTGGATTAGCTTTTCAGCTAGTGATACCCTTTCATCATCACTTTTCCAGTGGCAATTTATTCCATCACCATTGTAAGATGAAAAGCAGAACTGTCAGTCATACATATTAGGGAAACTTCCTTGATGTTTCCTGCTTTTATGTTCAAACACATTTTGTATTAGTTTTCTTACATGCATTTTGCTTAATTTCATTTAAATAAATTTTAGAAATCATGACACTATGCAATTCTTTTTATTTATATTACTTATAGTAATTCATAGTGATTCATAGTGATTTATTTACTATTTAAATAAACTCTGAAAATACTTCATACATAATTAAAATATTTTATATTGAAACACACATTTGATCATTTAATAAGGCATTTGTGGTCCAGAGCCATAGCACAGAGGGTAGGGTATTTGTCTTGCACACATCTTACCCAGTTGGATCCCTGGCATCCCATATGGTCCTTTTGAGCCTGCCAGGACTGATTTCTGAGCACAGAGTCAAGAGTACACCTAAGTACTACTGTGTGTGTCCCCAAAACCACAATAATAAATTAAACAAAAAAGTAAGCAAACAAATAAATCATTTCTTTATTTAAAAAATCCATTTTAAAAGGTAAGGGGTTATTTTGCAGTCATTTCTTGTTTGCTTATTTGGGGACTACCCTATGTAGTGCTAGGGCATAATTCCAATCTCTGTGCTCAGGGATAACTCCAATAAATAAATATAATTCATAAATATTCAGATGCTATAGGTGGTATTGGGGATTAAACATGGTTTGACCACATGCAAAGCTCGTGCTTTTCCAGTTGATCTATTTCTCCAGCCCAGTATCTCATTAGCCCTGCATTTATCATTGTTCTGTTCAGTAAATGAAAGGAAACCATGTTGATCAAAAATCTGTAAGCCAAAATTGACCTAATTACTCCAGTCTCTTTTCTAAAGAACAAATAAAATGATCAACATTGACAGTTTCAAATGTTATTGTATTATTTTCTAAGATATTAGATGGATAAAAATATGTGAAAGAGAACTTTTAATGCAACATTGACAATTCTGAAATCACTGCAAAAAATAGACTAGAGGCCATATCTTCATTATTTACAAAACATAATGGAAATTGAAATAAGTTTGGGTGCTATAAACAGAAGTAAAATAAAAACATGCCATGGAATGATGGCAATTCTTTGACTTTTGTTTATAGACCTGCCATTACTGAGAAAGATTATTTTGAGGGATGATAGACAGATGTTTTAGAAGAGGTGGTCCAAAAGAGATATAAAACAGCTGTGGAGTTTCCTGGGTACTTAGTGATGATGAAGTTAAATTACCTCTCTATGTCAATATATAAAAAGTAAATCCTGTTATAACTATCTTTTTTGTTTGTTTGTTTTTTGTTTTTTTTTGGGGGGGTGGCGTCACACCCGGCAGTGCTCAGGGGTTACTCCTGGCTCCATGCCCAGAAATTGCTCCTGGCAGGCACGGGGGACCATATGGGGCACCGGGATTCGAACTGATGACCTTTTGCATGAAAGGCAAACGCCTTACCTCCATGCTATCTCCCAGGCCTTATAGCTATCTTACTCAAGTTACAATAAAAATCAATTAAAATAAATAAGTAAAACAAATATCTAATAAGCAGAACCCTCATATCATTTACTCATTGGTCCTCTTCCCACCGGTGACTACTACACTGATTTTATAATAAGCATGAATGAAAAATCAAAATTGTTTTATAGATATTGCTTTGGAGAGTACATTTGTGCATCAATATGCAGCTACCCCATCACAAATATGTGAACTAGTGTTACTGTATTTTCCCACCAGTTCTCAGTGGTAAATAGGGTACTTTCTGTTGTATCGTCACAAAGGTCCTTCAATAAAGCATTAAAATACTTTTAGACATGAAATTTAGCACTCTTTAAGCATGTTAATAACGATGCAAAAAACCTAGTTTGCTTTCTCTAGATAAATATGAATAATTTATGCTCACTTCTGTTCCCTTAGATTTACCAACAACCATGTACTACTATACCGTCTGGTACACCATTCAAATAATTGCTATGCACTTTGCATAGCCAAGTAAATGCATGAATTGCATATCCACTAACTTCTTCTGAATTTTTCCTTAATTGATTTGTTATGTCACTTTAAATTTAGAAAGATAACTGACTTTCAGGGAATGCCATTGTCAAGGTACAAAGAACAAAATACAGGGACTGAGTGAAAGGCAAGCCTTTATTATGTGAATACAGCTTTCTAGATACAAATGTCCTGTTTTTCCTTGATGATGCTAAAATACATATATATCCTAATCACAGCTTTTATGCAGAAGACACCCAAGAGTTTTTTTGCTGACTAATGATATAATTCCAAAAATATTTGGAATATGATTTCCAATAAAAGAATCCTACAAAAACTAATATATTTCACAATCACACTTCAAACACATCAAATATTTTACAATCACACTTTTCAGTTTTTCCAGACTTCTCTTATTCCTCTCACTAATCTGACAGGTCTTATGGAGCAAGAGAGCTGAAAATTTTGTTTGAAAATTTGAGGAAAATATGAGCCAAAGTCTGGGTATCCCCTTCCTCTTCCCCGGAATACTTATTCCATTGTGAATTTGGCCAACTATTCCAATTCCTACGGAATTGAACACCTATTCAGAGTTCCAAACTGACAAAGATTTTTTGTTCCTTTTTAGGTGTAATTGAAATTAGAGATATTCCTCTGGATCCACCTTGAGCTTACGCAGATCTTTATGTTCTTTTTAAATTTTTGTTCATATTAAGTTGTAATGTTACAGTACAAGAAAATACACATATAGTTAGAAAATTAAAATAACTGGGTAGTGATTAGATTAATTAGGTTTGGAGGAAAATAGAGGAGTTGGTTACATTTGTTTTTGGTTTTTGGGTCACTCAGGGGTTACTCTGTTGTGCTATCACTCTGATCCCCAACATTTGTTTTACTTTCTACCACTTAGAACTTATCAGTCTACAAACAAATATGTGACTGCAGACCCAGATAATAGATTACAGATCATGATAGACTAATGATGCTTCATTCAAAGGCAAGAAGAGCCAAAATATATTTGAATGGTAACCTCAATATTTGCTATATTGGGAAAACTATTTTGATTCCAGACTTACCTTTTGTACCATTTGACCCAATTGTGAATGAAAAATAGATATTTACCTAAAAAAGTCCTTGAACTAATTTCCAAAGTCAGAGAATGTTACACTGCAAAAGGGATGAAATGAAGGACTTTACGAGCAGAGCATTTCTGCATACCTGGTGAGCTCCATGTATTTCTATAGATCCTTAAAAATGGAACCTAACTCATTAGGTTCAATCCAGCACCTAAAAGCAAGTAGAGACTTTCTTCTAGCGGTGCTCATAGATTGCAAGAACCGGAGATGACATCAGGAGGACTTTGTCCATCATTGCTAGTGTTGAATATCGTTGAGGAAGTCAACAAGGCAATGTGCATCATCTCTAGAACCTGGAAAGAACAAAGAAATCAATTGTCCGGCTAAAAGCTTCAGAAATGCAGTCCTATAGAAAACTTGATTAAAGGGTACAGCAATGAACATGGCCATAGCTTGTACTTGATCCCATGACAGTATGCTTCAAGGGTAAAGAAGCATATCTTAGACCTATATCTCTTAGGACAAGGGAATTTTTTCTGATTTCCCCATAATTACTATGCCTATGCAAAACAACAACAACAACAACAACAACAAATTTGCCACACTAGCACTCCTTCTATTTTTAATGTGGCTTTCTTTTCTTTTTCTTTTAAAATTAAATTCATTGCTTCTACACAGGGGCTCCTCCCAGCTTTTTTTTTTCCAACAGAACTATGGAACATGAAGCTTGTTCTGCCTCATAAATTGAGAAAAAAAGTGAATGGTACCAGGAAACAAGCAGTCTCATGAACATGGAGTGGAAATAAAAAATGATCAACCCTAAACACCCAAACCAAAGTCAAAGACAATAGAATCAAGAGACCCAAAATACAATAAGCTATACACAAAAGTGACTTGTTACACTAGCAGTCTGGGGACTAAGAGTGGAGACATAGGAAGCATACTGAGAATAGGGGTAAAGAGAGGTCAATACTGGTGGTGAGAATTGCCCGAATTCACTCTCACTATGTACCTTAAATATAATTGTGAAAGACCTATAGTTCACATTTGGTCTCATAAAAATATTTAAAAAAATGATAAATTCAGTGAGGTCCCTTTGAGATTTTTGCACTTCTGAGCAATAAATATGTGGATCTATATTGTTTGAATTTATGATATTTTATTATATATCATATATAGTATATATATGTTATTATAGTCATTGGATATCATATTGATATAAAAGAATATTTTGTGAGGTTTCTCTGAGTAGTAAGGAAAACTTCTAAAGGACATGTTGGCTAAGATTGTATATATTTTTCTTTTTTTAATATCTTTTTTAATTTATATATTTTATTTAAACACATTGATTACATACATGATTGTGCTTGGGTTTCAGTCATGTAAAGAACACCACCCATCACCAATGCAACGTTCCCATCACCATTGTCCCAAATCTCCCTCCTCCCGACCACCCCCCGCCTGTACTCTAGACAGGATCTCCATTTCCCTCATACATTCTCAATTCAAAATGTAGTTATTTCTCTAACTGAACTCATCACTCTTTGTGCTGAGCTTCATAAGGTGAGCTGGAACTTCCAGCTCTTTTCTCTTTTGTGTCTGAAAATTATTATTATTGCAAGAATGTCTTTCATTTTTCTTAAAACCCA
>PVKC010010994.1:0-25153 GCA_004027635.1 Crocidura indochinensis
TGTTTTTCTTCTGTGTGGCTTTGTAGTTCACATCTAATTTCAGAGCCTTGTGGTCGGCAAAGGTAGCTTGCAAGATTTCTATCCTCTTGATTTTATGGAGGTATGTTTTATGTGTCAGCATGTAGTCTATCCTGGAGAATGACCCATGTACATTGGAGAAGAATGTGTATCCAGGTTTTTTGGGATGGAGTGTCCTATAGACATCTACTAGTCCTCTTTCTTCCATTTCTCTGTTTAGGACTAGTATGCTTTTGTTGGGCTTCAGTCTGGTTGACCCATCAAGTATTGATAGGGCTGTGTTGAGGTCTCCCATAATTATTGTGTTATCATTGATTTCTTCTTTCAGATTTGTTAGTAACTGTATTAAATAATTTGCTGGTCTCTCATTGGGTGCATATAGGTTTAATAGTCTGATTTCTTCCTGTTACATATATCCCTTGATTAGAACAAAGTGCCCAACTTTTTCCCTTACCACTTTTCTGAGGATAAAATTGGCGTCATCAGATATTAATATGGCCACCTCACCTTTTTTGAGAGTATTATTTGCTTGTAAGATTTTCCTCCAACATTTGATTTTAAGTCTATGTTTGTTCTGACTATTCAGATGTATTTCCTGTAGGCAGGAGATGGTTGGATTCATCTTTTTTACCCACTTTGCCACTCTGTGTCTTTTAATTGATGAATTTAGTCCACTAACTTTGAGGGAGATGATTGTCATTTGATGTAATGTCATCTTTGTAGATAAGTTTTCTGTGTTTGTTAGTCTCTCTTGTCTTAGAGTAGACCTGTCATTTTTTTGTTTAAGGCTGGGTTATCATCTGTGAAGTTTTTAAGCTGTTGTTTATCCATGAAGCTATGTATTCTTCCTTCAAACCTGAACGTGAGTTGGGCTGGGTGCAGTATTCTCAGTGAGGCTTTCATTTCTTTCAGTCTTGTCACAATATCCCACCACTGTCTTCTTGCCTTGAGAGTTTCTTGTGACATGTCTGCTGTAAGTCTTAAGGATGCTCCTTTGAATGTAATTTCCCTTTTTGATCTTGCTGCATTCAGTATTCTATCTCTATCTGTGGGATTTGTCATTGTAACGAGGATGTGTCTGGGGATGTTTTTCTTTGGGTCTCGTTTGGCTGGTACTCTTCGGGCATGCAGGATTTGATTGCATGTAGTCATTAACTCTGGTAGTATCTCTTTGATGATGTCTTTGACAGTTGATTCTTCCTGGTGATCTCCTACTTGTGTCTCTGGGACTCCAGTAATTCTTATGTTGTTTCTTTTGGGTTCATCAAAGACTTTTGTTTTCATCTGTTCACATTCCTTGAGTACTTTTCCATTGCCTGATTGTTTGGCCTAAGGTTCTTTTCCCATTTCTTCTGCTGTGTTGAGTTTTTGTGCATCTCATCTTCCAGTACTCCGATCCTCTCCTCAGCTGCTGTTACCCTGCTGTCGAGGGCATCCACTGAGGTTTTCAGTTGAGCTACCGTGTTTTTCAGGCCTGTTATTTTAGTTTGGAGTTTTCTGAGTTCTGTCTTTGTGTTTTGTTCCAATCGATCTATGCTTTCTTGTATTTTTACAAACATATTCCATATTCCTATTCTAAGTTCCTTACCCAAGAGGTTAAGCAGATGGTTGTGATTTTTAAGGTCTTCCAAGCCATCATCTTCATTCTCGGTGTATAGTGGTTGCCTATGAGCTTTTCACATTGTCACGCTAGTAGTGTGGTTTTTCCTGCATGTTGAAATGGGGTTTATTGGTTAGAAAGAATTCAGGAAAGACAGAAGCACAGAAAAAGACTCCCCTCAGTCCTCAGTTTTATTAGCAGAGCGCAGCAGTGCGGAGTCTCCCGCAGGAGGAGCAATCAGCTCTCCAATTTGGAAGCTACACAGCCAGCCAGTTCTTACTCATTCATTGGCTTGCTGGCAGCTTCAGAATGCAGTGATTTCTGGTTTCACTTTCCAGGGCTCTGGTCTCTGAGGAGAGCTCCAAGAATTCAGGAAGGATAGATGCACAGGAAAAGACTCTTTTATTTTTTTATTTTTTTTATGCTCTGACTTTTTAAAACCAAGAAATCACACACTGCTTCCTGGTCTCCCAATGCTACCAGGTCACTCTGCCTCAGGTCTTTTAAATCTGTTGCTTCCATTGCAGTAAGTGCCCTCCATACAGCCATCCATCTGCTTCCTTCAAGAGTTTCTCTGATGTAGATGCCCACCTGCCCCCCTCATCTCCAATCCACTGCTCTGTTGACTTCTCACAGAACAACTGTCACCATGAGCTGCCACTACCTTGGCCCTTATGTGTCCTTTTGTTATTGCCTCCAGCCTGCAGGACAGGATACAGGAGCCAGTAGAGTGTCAGGGTCTTTGCATTCCTGGGGCTCTAGACCTGTGTCCCACACATAGTACTGGATCCAGATGAAATTCTAGGTTAGAATGAATTTGTGAGCAGGGTTATTCCTAGGCACTCAGCCATAAATCATTAAATGATCTGATTGCCATTTGCTGAGATGATCCTGGTCTTGATTGGTTTAGAATCATGGTTCAGGCAGAGAGAACATGTTTTTCTTTGGAACTTTGTTTCATGGCCTTTGCTTAAACCAGCATACTGTGATTCACTGCATCTGTCTCCCCTGTTGGCAGGTCATGATGGAGTGCATATTGGAGAAATGCGTAAAACACTGGAATATTCTTAGAGGGAGACTCTAATGAAACCATTAAAGTCAGTTGTTGACGGAAAAAGGCAGACAACCTCCGACTGGAGCTCTCTGGTCATGGTCAGACCTACCCAACAGCGTGAATCCACTGTCCTGACAATTAAACTTGAAAACTGCACTCTTGGATGCAAGAGACCCACCACTTCCCCTTTATATTTTTAGTTCATTTCCTCTTGATGGTTAAGCTTACAGGTGTGATCCTGGTCTGAGATTATAGTTATAGATCATGTGTCTCCTGCCCAGCCTGTCCACCCTGGGCAGCACTGCCACAGATTGTACTCGCACAGCTCTAGTTTCTCTTAATTAGAAAAAGCAGGTGTTTCCCCAGGCTATGCAGAGCAAGGGGCCCAGCAGTAAACCACAGAAAGAGAAGCCAGATTTACACACAAAGGGGGTTAGTTTGTTTGAGTTTGGATGATACCTAGCTAGTGTCAATATTTACTCCTAGCTCTGTGCTCAAGGTCCTGGTAGGATTCGGGGGTCTTAATGGGATGCCAGGGATCAAACCCAGGCTAGTGGCATGTAAGTGCCCATGTACTTGTTCTATCTCTCTAGTCCCAAAAATTTTGTTTGAAAGTGACCAAAGATGTTTTTCTACATGCTGAATATTTGGTTTCTGAAATTATAAAACAAAGACTATGAAGGCACATGGCAGCCAAACTTGGATTTATGGTACCTTAGAAATTGCCCATGTTTTCCAGAGTGCTAATTGGGATTTGGATGGACATAAAGCTATTTCAGATAAGGGATTTGCTTAATCATTGGCTAAAAGAAGACGAGTTTTCATTCCCTCCTTTCCCTGTGAGAAAGAAATATCTCTGAGATTCCTGATGGTGAATTAGCTGCATATTGGTTACAAAAAAATTAAGAGCATAAAAAATGTTGTGTATATAAATGAAATCTCCAGATGATGAGCAGCTGTTATTTATGTTGAGTTTTAGTTGCGTTGCAGCTTCAACCATATATTTTTGATCTCATTTAATTACAGTTTTGAAAACAAAACTATCATCAAATACACATACAAGCTCTGTGTTCATGCAGCACCATTTAGACTAGGGGTTTCCTAAGTGATCTGGCCTCTCACACCTTTCCCAGAAAGAAGCCATCACTGGAAGCACCTCTCTGGAATCATCCTTTTCTAGCTAAAAGGCAAAAAAAGGGGGTCCTCTCAATTGTGTCTGAGGTTACTACTGACCTCCAACATCCCAGAACATGAGGCTGAGTACAGACCAATAAGACCAATGTAGGGCCACAGGTCTAGAGCCTGAGCCTCCTGGTAACACTGATACACAGTGGGTGTTGGTGATATTGGGGTCACTTTGCACTCCCTCAAGCCCTGGCTTGTTCATGCACAGAAGAAAGGCAAGTATTGAGAGGCAGTTCATCCATAATCCACTGAGCAACAACTCCCTGAGGTCTGAGGGCCGAGAACACCTCTCAACAGAATTTTGAGCAAGGAAATCTCTCCTCCAATGGATATTCAGGTGGCATTGGGAGAAGCATGCTATGAAGTTGCGAAGCAGACCCAAAGGCATGGACTGAAACTGCAAGAAAAAATGAGAAGGCGGGGGGTGGGTGGAGAGGAGGGAGATTTGGGACAATGGTGATGGGAACGTTGCACTGGTGATGAGTGGTTTTCTTTACATAACTGAAACCCAAACACAATCATGTATGTAATCAAGATGTTTAAATAAAATATATTAAAAAAAAAGAAAAAATGAGAAAGAAGGGTGTAATACCCTTCCATCCTACAGAGAGGAAGGACCCTCTTCCACCAGGGACCTTGTTCATCCATTTCACTACTTGAGTGACCAACTATATTTGAACCTTTGACATATGATCTGAGTGACATACAGGTGTCCCAGTTAACAATGCCAATCAACATGTAACCTAAGTGCCCATCTTCCATGGAGTGGATGCTACCCATGTAATCAGACATGACCATCTTTTTCCTCTAGAGCTCTTTGAAGCTAAAACTTTCAGTGTCATCTTTGTGACCTCTCTGCTGCATCACCATCCAAGATGTGAATAGAATTTACAAACTTAGAAGTGCACACAACCAACATTTTCCCTAATCTCATTCTCTGTGGAGCATCTCAGCTCTGTGAACAAACCAGGGGGATAGAATGTATTAGCTGCCTTACAGAGAGGAAATGTTTGGAATGTAGCCAAGTTGGAAGAGCCAGCTTAAGGCCCAGCCTCTGTTAGGGAAATCCCTGGCTGATTCCACCTCTGGGTTATTGGCCAGTCTGACTGAATAAAAGGGTGCAGTTACCTCTTCACAATTCTGATTTCATTTGCATGTCTGACAACAGGTAATATCCATACAATGTCATACTATTCTGTCCAGAAAGGACAATAATCTGTTATTTGTAGTAATCAAACGAAGAAGCTTTAACCTGGTCAAATATGATTTATGGAAAAGGAAAAGAAGTAGAAATGCCAGAATAATGGAGATGAGAGGCAATGAGAGTGGCATCCCATGGACAGTGGGCATTGGCAGGTACAGACAGACATCATCACTGAATATGTGTATGTGAACAAACAAACACACAGCTGCCTGGCACCATCCAGAGAGGTGCCTGGCACCTCTCTCTAGAGGCTGTAAAGAACTAAAGGCTCCCAACTTGGAGTCTCTGCCATGAGCAGAGAAAGTCCACAGGAAATATATTCATTTCCTTTCATTTCATCCATTTTCCCCAAACTGAGTTTACTTGGCACACTTTGGAGGTGACTTTCAGAACATTTGAATGATGAAGAAGAATTGACCAAGTAGGTACTCTTCCTGCCAATGAAAATCTGAATTTTGGAGAGCAATTTAGTAAGAAGTAGGGGAAAGGGACTGAGAAAATTAGTCTAAACTTGAATATGTCTCATTCAGCTGAAGGAACAGGATGAAGTAGGGATATAAAATCACAGCCAGAGGGAAACAGAAATAAATGTCAAGTGACCTGACACCCACCCTCTGTTTCATCTTCCTTCCAGAAAGCTTTAAAAATCACATGGTCTTATGTAAGTACATAGCAATTAACATTTCTTCTGCTAAGTCTTGAAGGAAGAAGTTGAAACAATGTGAACTGGGTAACACTTACTCATCTTTATTCAGAAGAAAGGTGCCAGCTTAAAATAGATTTCATTGAACTAATTGAACTAGCAATGAAAAAAACTTTAGGGTATATTTAGCTTGTATATTAAGTATGTATTTTATTTTTAGGCTACAGCTTTTCATTTCCATTTATTTCTCAGGAAAATAAGGGCACATGAAAAACCTTTCTATGGAATGAAAGGGAAACTGAAAAAGTAAATTTAAACAAGTGGTATTTTTAGGATATATCAAAAGATTCTGCTTCATGGCTTTCGGGAACCTCCAATTCCACTAGCTATACTGAAATACTTCAGTCTGGAAATTTGGTTTCCAGAAAACCTGCAGAAACAGTCCAAGGAAGGTCACCTCCCAGCAAGTCCAGTGTAGTTAAAACTGGGTGAGAAGGGAAGGTGTGAGTTACAAATTCATTCTGTTTGAATTAAAGTGGGCCTTACTCAAACTCCAACATTTTGGTTAAAAATTAAGCATGTAGCTGAACTGGGAGGCTTGTCAACCCCAGGTGAGAAGAACATAGGACAGTCACCCTGCATTGCAATGATAAAGTATGCTCTGGCCCACAGGGCTCTGAGCAGAACATTTGTCTCTCTAGCTGTTTCTGGATTAAGGAAAACAAAGCAAAGCTCATTTCTAATGCCTGAGCATGTACATTTTCTACAGTCATGAACATGTAAAAATTAGGTGCATTAAAAATATCACTTTACCCGGGGGCCGGGCGGTGGTGCTAGAGGTAAAGGTGCCTGCCTTGCCTACGCTAACCTAGGACGGACCACGGTTCGATCCCCTGGTTCCCCATATGGTCCACCGTGCCTGCCAGGAACGACTTCTGAGCGAATAGTCAGGAGTAACCCCTGAGCGTCACCGGGTGTGCCCCAAAACAAACAAACAAGCAAAATATTACTTTACCCACAATCAAACTTTACATAAAACTTATTAGTTTTTGATCAAATATACTTTCTGGGGATACAAAATGCATTGGAGGGGCACACCTGATGATGCTCAGGGATTATTTCTGGCTATGCACTTAGAAATCGCTCCTGGCTTGGGGAACCATATGGGACGCTGGGGGATTGAACCAAGGTCTGTCCTATGCTAGCATGGGAAAGGCAGATGCCTTACTGCTCTGTGCCACCACTCCAGTCCCACAAAATGCATTTGAATCAAAAGATTCTAAAACCCAGAAGCAAGAATGCTGAGATAAACTGAGATGTGCACCCCCAGGATATGCTCAAGAGCCCCATTTTCTGTGGGGAATTTACCTCAACTGGGTTAGACCTTGGGATGCCAACAGATTTAAAGAACACAAGAACCTTGCACTCTTGGCAAGGAGGGAAGGAGCATGGAAGAGCCCGAATGGTGAGTGAACAGGGAGGGAGCATCAGGGAAGGCTGTACCCCACCTCAGTACAATCACTCACAGTCTCACAAAGTATAGATGAAGGTGCAAATCCAGCCTAATTCTTGACTTGTGTAGAAGATCAAAATGCCAGTTTGCCAATTCCAACATGGACATAGAACCTGCCTAACCCGGACAATCTGTCAAATGGCTGTGAGGTCTGTAAAGCTCTTCAGATAGTGAGAGCTGTGATTAGTCTTAGTGAGGCTGGCAGAACCTGGTTGTGGATATTTTCCAGGCACTGTCAGCAGAGAACAGCAGCATTTCAAGTTTCTTAAGACTCTGAGACCATTGAGATTGGCTCCTGGTGAAGGTTTAGGTTCCAGAACCTCAGCTGAGGAGGTATTGGCTCTGGATCCTACTCATTTAATTCCACTTCTGTTCCATATTCCAAGAGCCACTCTTTATTAAAGCTACGTTGGTTCAAGACAAGCTTTTTCCTGTGAAAACTAAGGAACATCTCATTAGATGAGTCTGGAATTGTGAGGACCTGCTATGGTATTGGCCAGGCACAAGGCCCCCATGGTCTGGAGCACTAACTGAAGCAGGAAATACCTGCTCCCATGCATGAGAAAATCTATTGTGAGGCACCATACCAGAGGTTCTATGTAGGGACTGGCCCCAGAGCCTGTCAAAGGTTGATGTAGTCTGGCCCTAATCCAGTGCATTGGAGGCTCAGTCATTGGAGGCCTGTGTTTCTCATCCTTTGTGGCAAACTAACAAGAGGTGGCTGGGCAGGAGAACATTCCAGGCAGACTGGGTGAGCTTGAAACAGGCTAAATATCCACCTACTCTGGTTTGACCCATGACAAACAGGCAGAGCATGGCGCTGCTGCTATTGAGAGGAGAGAGTGTTGAACCACACACAGTGGTACTCTGGGGATACTCATGGATTTGAGCTTAGGGGAGTACAGGGTATCAAAGGTCAAACCTGGTTCAGCTGCTAGTAAGACAAATCCCTCAAATCCTGCCTGATCTCCTTGGTTCTTACATGCTGCTTCTTGTTCTTCCCAATTAATTGGTCACTTCTCCCTGTCAGAATCATGTATTCTCATAGGAGTGGGTTTTCAGGATGTTCTGAGATCTTTTTACTTTTCCAGAAACAGAGGTTCCATGTGACTCTGCTGTCTTCCTCCACCCCCATTGTTCCCTCAGGAGCTATGATCAAGACAACTATTGTGACCTTTTGTTGCTGTCATTTGTCTTACACCATACTCCATAAGGTAACTTCGCATGCGCCACTGCGGGTGAGATGAAACTTGGCTTCTAAAAATATAGACCATTCTTGATAATGAGTATGATTTGCATCAATCATGCCTTGGCAAAGACAAATAGGATAAAGTACTAAGGCTGGAGAGAGAATATAGAGGGTGGGGAACTTGATTTGTAAGTGGCAGACCAATGCTCCATCCTCCATGCACTGACACTCCAAACACTGAGCTCTGCTGGTGTGGCCCAAACACCCCCCCCCAAAGTGGGAAGAAATAAAGAATAAAGCACTATGAGTAGTGTTTCCAGGGGACAAGGGCCACAACCAAGGTTCTAGAGAGCAGTCACTGGCTTTGATAAAAACAACCTGGGTTGTCTCTCTTGATGAAAATCAGCAACAATCAAGACCAACTCTCCCAGAGAGAATTCCAAACTGGCTCTTTTCAGGGCACAGAGGAGTAGTCCAGGGGCTCTGGAACCGCTGAAGACAGTAAATGTTGCTGCATCATTAGAAGCAGCAGGTTTCCAGAGAAGCAAGCAGAAGAATGTGAAGAAGCAGGGTTAAAATGCCTGGCCTCTGTTCCAGCAAGCAGTCTACTGCCACTGAAGGGGAGACTAATTGTGCCATTTTGCCCTCTGAACCCTGGCACCTCTTCACAGCATTTTCTACAAGGTTAGTTTTCCCCACTCCAGTACCCATCATGTGGAAATAATTCGCATTGAACTTAATGCTCTGCAGCACCCATAATAACAACAATACTTCCCTCAGGAGGTGCGATGTCTCAGGTCACTGGTGGTGTGACAGTGCACTCCGTATCTTTTATGAAAGTTAAATTCTGCTTTGCAAATCTTTATTCACCAGGACCATATTCCTCTGAGCACTGCATTACAGATTCTTTGTTTTCAACATGCATGGCATATGCATGCCTAGGATTCATTTGTGAAAATTATTGCAATAATATGTCTCTAACTTATCTATGTCTTTTTTTTTGGCCCCTCAAGCAGTGCTCAGAGATCCAGAAACCCTCTCCAGGCACACAAACTCAATTGATTAGGCCACTTGATTAGGCACTGCGGACAGGGGCTCTGGGCCAGGAATGGTGGGTCCACTGATGCTGAGGATAAAACTCAGGGCATCACTCCTGTCACTGTTTCCTGAACGCCTCACACTTGGCCTTGTCCCTTTCTTCATTTTAACACTTAACAACCTAAATTAAGGATCAACTCTCTCATGCTTTTCCATCTCTCCTTTTTTTCCTTCCTCTTCCTTTTCTATCTCTTTTCCTTCCTTATTTCCTTTTACCTCAGTCATACTAAATTGAAACCAAATATTCTTTGGCTTAGAGAGTAAGTGAAGAGTTAATGGAACTGATTTTGATATGTGTCTCTCAGAAAGTCTGTTTTTAGCTGAACAGTGGTATCCAAATCTGAGCACTTTTGTTTCTTTTTTTTTGTTTTTTTTTTTCTCATTTTTTAATTTTTATTTAAACATTTTGATTACATATATGATTGTGATTACGCTTCGATCATGTAAAGAACACCCCCTTCACCAGTGCAACATTCCCACCACCAATGTCCCGAGTCTTTCTCCCTCCCACCCACTCCCACCTGTACACTAGAAAGGCTTTCCAGTTCCCTCATTCATTCACATGCTAATGGTAGTTCTTTGTGTAGTTATTTCTATAATTGCACTCACCACTCTTTGTGGTGAGCTTCATGAAGTGAGCTGGAAGCTCCAACCCCCCTCTCATTGTCCCTGTTGATTGTTTCTAAAATGATTTTATTCTCTTTAAAATCCATATATGAGTGAGACAATTCTACGTCTCTCTCTCTCCCTCTGACTTATTTCACTCAGCATGGTAGATTCCACATACATCCATGTATAGGAAAACTTCATGACTTCAGCTCTCCTGACAGCTGTATAATAATAATATTCCACTGTGAATATGTACCACAGTTTCTTTAGCCATTCTTCTGTTGAAGGGCATCTTGGTTATTTCCATAGCCTGGCTATTGTGAATTGTGCTGCAATAAATAAAGGTGTGAGGAAGGGGTTTTTGTATTGAATTTGTGTGTTCTTAGGGTATATCCCTAGGAGTGGAATAGCTGGGTTGAATGGGAGCTCAATTTCCAGATTTTGGAGAAATCTCCATATCGCTTTCCATAGAGGTTGAACTAAACAGCATTCCCACCAGCAATGGATAAGAGTTCCTTTCTCTCCACATCTCCGCCAGCACTGATTATTCTCATTCTTTGTGATGTGTGCCAATCTCTGTGCTGTGAGGTGATATCTCATCATTGTTTTGATTTGCATCTCCCAGATGATTAGTGATGAGGAGCATTTTTACATGTGTCTTTTGGCCATTTGTATTTCTTTTTTATCAAGGTGTCTGTTCATTTCTTCTTCCCATTTTTTGATGGGGTTAGATGTCTTTTTCTTGTAAAGTTCTGTCAGTGCCCTGTATATTTTGGATATTAGCCCCTTGTCTGATGGGTGTTGAGTGAATAGTTTCTCCCACTCGGTGGGTGACTCTTGTATCCTGGGCACTATTTCTTTTGCAGTGCAGAAGCTTCTCAGTTTAATGTATTCCCATCTGTTGATCTCTGCTTCCACTTGTTTGGAAAGTGCTGTTTCCTCCTTGAAGATGACATTAGTATCAATGTCATGGAGTGTTTTACTGAGGTGTTGTTCTATATACCTTATGGTATCAGGTCTGATATCAAGGTCTTTAATCCATTTGGATTTCACCTTTGTACATGATGTTAACTGAGGGTCTATGTTCGCTTTTTTGCAAGTGACTAACCAGTTCTGCCAGCACCACTTGTTGAAGAGGTTTTCCCTGCTCTACTTAGGATTTCTTGCTCCTTTGTCAAAAATTAGGTAATTGTATGTCTGGGGGACAATGTCTGAGAATTCAAGCCTATTCCAATGATCCGAGGGTCTATTTTTATTCCAATACCATGCTGTTTTGATAACTATTGCTTTGTAGTACAGTTAAAAGTTGGGGAGAGTAATGCCTCCCATTTTCCTTTTTCCTAGGAGGGCTTTAGCTATTCTAGGGTGTTTATTGTTTCAGATGAACTTCATAAGTGTTTGATCCACTTCTTTGAAGAATGTCATGGGTATTTTTAAGGGGATAGCATTAAATCTGTATAATGCTTTGCGGAGTATTGCCATTTTAATGATGATAATCCTGCCAATCCATGAGCAGGGCATGTGTTTCCATTTCCGTGTGTCCTCTCTTAATTCTTGGAGCAGGGCTTTATAATTTTCTTTGTATAGGTCCTTCACGTCTCTGGTCAAGTTGACTCCAAGATATTTGAGTTTGTGTGTCACTATTGTGAATGGGATTGCCTTCTTGACTTCATTCTCTTCCCTATCATTATTGGTGTATAAAAAGGCAATTGATTTCTGTGTGTTTATTTTGTAGCCTGCCACCTTGCTATATGAGTCTATTGTTTCTAGAAGCTTTTTGGTAGAGTCTTTAGGGTTTTTAAAATAAAGTATCATGTCGTCTGCAAACAGTGAGAGCTTGACTTCTTCCTTTTCTATCTGGATTCCCTTGATATCTTTTTCTTGCCTGATGGCTATAGCAAGAACTTCCAGTACTATGTTGAAGAGGAGTGGTGAGAGCGGACACCCTTGTCTTGTAACGGAATTTAGAGGAAAGGCTTTTAGTTTTTCTCCATTAAGGATAATATTTGCCATTGGCTTGTGGTAGATAGCTTCAACTAGATTGAGAAAGGTTCCTTCCATTCCACTCTTGCTGAGATTTTTAATCAAGAATGGGCGTTGGACCTTATCAAATGCTTTTTCTGCGTCTATTGATATGATCATGTGATTTTTATTTTTCTTGTTGTTGATGTTATGTATTATGTTGATAGATTTACGGATGTTAAACCAGCCTTGCATTCCTGGAATGAAACCTACTTGGTCATAGTGTATGATCTTCTTGATGACGCATTGGATCCTATTTGCCAGGATTTCGTTGAAGATCTTTGCATCGGTATTCATCAGGGATATTGGTCTGTAATTTTCTTTTTTGGCAGCATCTCTGTCCGGTTTTGGTATCAAGGTGACGTTGGCTTCATAGAAGCTGTTTGGGAGTGTTCCCGTTTTTTCAATTTCATGGAAGAGCCTGGCTAGAATTGGTAGTAGCTCCTCTTGAAATATTTGAAAAAATTCATTAGGGAATCCATCTGGTCCTGGGCAGATGTTTGATTATACTTTCAATTTCCTCAGTGGTGATGGGGATGTTAAGATATTCTACATCCTCCTTACTTAATTGTGGAAGGTTATAAGTTTCCAAGTATTTTTCCATTTCTTCTAGCTTCTCATGTTTAGTAGCATAAAGTTTCTCAAAGTAGTCTTTGATTACCCTTTGGATCTCTGCAATATCTGTCGTGATCTCCCCCTTTTCATTTTTAATATGGGTTATCAGATTTTTTCTCTCTCTCTTTCTTTGTGCGTTTTGCCAGTGGCCTATCAATCTTGTTTATTTTTTTTCAAAGAACCAACTTCTGCTTTCGTTGATCTTTCGGATTATTCTTCGGTTTTCCACTTCATTGAGTTCTGATTTCAGCTTTGTTATTTCCTTCTGTCTCCCTATTTTTGGTTCCTTTTGTTGATCATTTTCTAATTTTTTGAGCTGCATCATTAAGTTATTTAGGTATGTCTCTTCTTCCTTCCTGATGTGTGCTTGTAGAGCTATAAATTTTCCTCTCAGGATCACTTTTGCTGTGTCCCATAGATTCTGGGGGGTTGTGTCTTCATTATCATTTGTTTCCAGGAAAGTTTTGATTTCCTTTTGATTTGATCTCGGACCCACTGGTTGTTCAGTAACAGAGTGTTTAATTTCCAGTTGTTAGTGTTTTTCTTCTGTGTGGCTTTGTAGTTCACATCTAATTTCAGAGCCTTGTGGTCGGCAAAGGTAGCTTGCAAGATTTCTATCCTCTTGATTTTATGGAGGTATGTTTTATGTGTCAGCATGTAGTCTATCCTGGAGAATGACCCATGTACATTGGAGAAGAATGTGTATCCAGGTTTTTGGGGATGGAGTGTCCTATATACATCTACTAGTCCTCTGTCTTCCATTACTCTTTTCAGAGCTAGTATGCTTTTGTTGGATTTCAGTCTGGTTGACCTATCAAGTGTTCATAGGGCCGTGTTGAGTTTTCCAACAATTATTGTTTTATTATTTATTTCTTCTTTCATATTCGTCAGTAATTGTATCAGATAATTTGCTGGTCTCTCATTGGGTGCATATATGTTTAATAGTATGATTTCTTCCTGTTGCACATATCCCTTGATTAGGTAGTGTCCATCTTTATCCCTTACCACTTTTCTGAGTATAAAGTTGGTGTCATCAGATATTATTATGGCCACCCCAGCTTTTTTGAAGGGTGTTGTTTGCTTGGATGATTTTCCTCCAGCCTTTGATTTTGAGTCTTTGTTCTGAATATTCAGATGTTTTTTTTGTAGGCAGCAGAAGGTTGTATTCATCTGTTTGACCCATTTTACCACTCTGTGTCTTTTAATTGGTGAATTTATTCCATTGACATTGAGGGGGATGATTATCATCGGATTTAATGTCATCTTTGTAGATAAGTTTGCTGTGTTTGTTGGTCTCTTGACTTACAGTAGACCTACCAGGTTTTCCTTTAAGGCAGATTTTAATTTGTGTAGCTTCTGAGCTCTTGTTTATCCATAAAGCTATGTATTTTTCCTTCAAAGCTGAATGTGAGTCGGGTTGGGTGCAGTATTCTCGGCGAGGCATTCATTTCATTCAGTCTTGTCACAATATCCCACCATTGTCTCCTGGCCTTGAGAGTTTCTTATGACATGTCTGCTGTAAGTCTTAGGGATGCTCCTAATTTCCCTTTTGATCTTGCTGCCTTCAGTATTCCATCTCTAACTGTGGGATTTGTGATTGTAACCAGGATGTGTCTGGGGGTGTTTTTCTTTGGGTCTCTTTTAGCTGGTACTCTTTGGGCATGCAGGATTTGATTGCATGTAATCTTTAACTCTGGGAGTGTCTCTTTGATGATGTCTTTGATGGTTGATTCTTCTTGGAGATCTCCTACCTGGGTCTCTGGGACTCCAATGATTCTTATGTTGTTTCTGTTGAGTTTATCAAAGATTTCTATCTTCATCTGTTCATATTCCTTGAGTTCTTTTTCCATTGCCTGTTTGTTTGTCTTAAGATTCTTTTCCACTTTCTACTGTTGTGTTGAGTTTTTCTGCATCACATCTTCCAGTACTCCGATTCTCTCCTCGGCTGATGATACCCTGCTGGCAAGACCATTCTTGGAGGTTTTCAGTTGAGCAACCATATTTTTCAGATCTGTTATTTCTGTTTGGAGTTTTCTGATTTCTGTCTTTGTGTTCTGTTCAGATTGCTTTATGCTTTCTTTCGCTTCTTGAAACATCTTCCATATTGCTATTTTGAGTTCCTTGTCTGAGAGGTTAATCAGGTGGTTGCAATTTATTAGATCATTGGAGATTTCATCTTCCTTTTCACTGCATGGGTTTTGCCTGCGAGGTTTCACCATTGTCACGCTTGTAATGTTGTTTTTCCTGCATGTTGTGGTGGGGTTCATTGGTTAGAAAGAGTGCATGGCCGCGAAACAAAGCGAAGCGGCTGCGCTCTTCTGCTGCCACTAGTTGACAGATTGGTAGAAAGAGGGGAGGTTTCCCTTGAATCCTCAGCGTGGTCAGAGGCTCATCTGGGTGGGGCCTCCGCAGGCCTGAGAGATCAGCTTATTGGACAGTGACCCCACTGCCAAGTTACTTACAGGCAGCTTCGGAATGCAGTTTTTTTTTTTGGTGGGGGGGGGGGTTCTGGGGAGGCCTTCAGGATTCAAACACACAAGCAGACAGGCAGAAAGAGGGGACATTTCCCTTGAATCCTCAGCGTGGTCAGAGGCTCAGCTGGGCGGGGCCTTGGCAGGCCAGAGAGCTCAGCTTATTGGACAGCGACCCCACTGCCAAGTTACTTACAGGCAGTTTCAGAATGCAGTTTTTTTGGGGGGTGCTGGGGAGGCCTTCAGGATTCAAACACACAAGCAGACAGGCAGAAAGGGTGAGTGCTTTTCTTAATTCAATTGACTTTCAAACATTTCTGCTTAGGAGGCTCACAGTAGAACTTGCACTTGGGGTGGGAAAGGAAATCTTATTCAAAATTAAGGAAGAGCTCTCATAATATTCAAGAAGATAATCTTTTTAAAAGAGCCATGGTGATCTGAAATGTGGAAACCATCTGTAGAAACTGCAGCGAGTCTCATCTTGACAAATCTGTCTGACTCTCGCTTCTCTAGAGCTGGGGAGATGAGTTGACAGCCGCTGTGCCCCAAGGAGGGTCACTGACAAGCAACACCTTCCCTGCTCCCTGTGTCTGCTCAGAGGTGGGCACAGAGCCACTCCAGCTGGTCGGGATTCCTGTTACTCAGGAACAGCAGCTCTTTCTTTCCTTCCTCTGTAGGCGCTTTTTCATGCTGAAGCCAATTGTTCTCCAGGTAATACTGAACACAACTTTAAAATTCCTTTCAATTGTAGTTGGAGACCAAGATAGGAATAAATGAATCCAGGGCATCAAATCCTTCCTTTTCCAGAAGTTTTGGGGGCAGATAGGCATTCGGAGCTTGATGAGAGAGCCTGTGTGGCTCAAAGATAGCACCACTGCACGTCCATGCCAGACGTTCTTCGTCATCTTCCTCATGAGGTAAATAAGTGCTTGCTCCTCTGGAACAATCGTGTCTTCTGATATCTTTAGGACTAAGTGGATATCACCCACTGAGTAAACACCTTTTTTTTTTGTTTGTTTTTTTTTGGTTTTTGGGCCACGCCTGGCGGTGCTCAGGGGTTACTCCTGGCTGTCTGCTTAGAAATTGCTCCTGGCGGGGCCTGGGAGATAGCATGGAGGTAAGGCGTTTGCCTTTCATGCAAAAGGTCATCAGTTCGAATCCCAGTGCCCCATCTGGTCCCCCGTGCCTGCCAGGAGCAATTTCTGAGCATGGAGCCAGGTGTAACCCCTGAGCATTGCCGGGTGTGACCCAAAAACAAAACAAAAACAAAAAACAAAACAAACAAAAAAAAAAGAAATTGCTCTTGGCAGGCACGGGGAACCATATGGGACACGGGGATTCAAACTAACCACCTTTGGTCCTGGATCGGCTGCTTGCAAGGCAAACACCGCTGTGCTATCTCTCCGGACCCTGAGTAAACTCTTAAAGTGAATAAAGATGGACAGAACAGACCCTTTCTGGTTGTGGTCATGTTCACTAAGAGAACTGAGGAGCAGGACTCTGCAGAGACTAATGTCTCCCAGTGTTTTTATTTTAAAGGAAAGTATTTGAAACTAGAGCAATGTGAGCAGTGGGCAGAGTGCTTGCTTGCATGCGACTGACTCAGGTTCTTTCTCTCATACCCCATAGGGTTGATTCCTTAATGCAGAGCCAGGAGTAAGACCTATGCACTATTAAATGTTGCCCCAGAGCAAAGTAAATTAGTTAAAAGGATACTTTTCTGGTCATTCCTTTGACGAAAACAGGGACCGTGGTCTCTTTCTGGCCCCGGGTAATGCCAAACTGTTGAATGAAAACCCTTGGGCTCCTGAGTCTCTGCTGCTTCCACATTTAAGAGATGATGCTCTTATGACTATTTCTCACAGTCTCTGAGGATGAATTTCTGAGGATGACCTTTAGAAAAGAAGTTCTGTATGAAATTATAATTTAATTGGAAAAGAATTTCAAAAGAGTGTATTCTCCATAAGACTGAGGAGAGCAATTTTAGTCAAATAATGGTGTTTAGAAATGATCCTATAAGAGATCCTTCTTTTGAGTGTATATCTGATTGATTTTGAACATCTTAACATGATTAAAAATGTTGAGGTTAGGGGCCTGTGTAATTTGAGACCTCATTGTTTACATCTCCAGAAACCATTTTATGCATATATTACAGGTACTGAATACCCTCTTAGTTTATCTCTCCTTTGGTTCAGTGAGTTATATCATAGTGAGTTGATGGGGTGAATGGTACTGGAGACTAGGCAGGGCCCCCTGGGGTTACCCAGGCTATCTGTTCATTCTCAAACTTCCTCTTAAATTTGGGCAATGTGTATGTTCCACTGTACCTCCTGTCACAAGAGCAGTAGAAGATACTAATATTGTTTAGATATTGTCTAAACAATAATTCGCCTACAGATGACAGGAAATTCATTCCATAAGTAGCTAGTATTTAGGGGGAAAAGACACCCAGGATACATGTACACATGGAAAATACAAGGCCATGTCCCAGGAAGAAGTGACAATGCCCTTAAGGCATCCTGCCCTGTGAGAAGTGGCCACTCCTCATTCAACAGTGCTCTGGAGTGAAGGGGCATGAAACCCTGTTAAGAGCACTCAGGCCACAATCACAAATGGAATGTGAAAAAGGGAGGAGACGTGGAGAAACCAGACCTGGTTTCTGTAGGAAATAAGCTTCTGCAATTGATCTAAGTGACCTGGATAATTTCAGTGTCACCCCCAGAGGCAGTGGTACTCATCTTTGAAAAGACAGGTTTTGAAGATCCTTCTAGTAAAGAGTTAAGAGGATGTTTCTTTGACATCAGTAGCCAGGACTGAATGAAGAGACAGCCAGCCAAGTCTTCCTTGCTCTCAGCTCCATTGTAAACACTACAGTTGAAGTTTCTGCCCCCAAATGATCTGATTAAGGTGAGCGTGTAACTGGGAATGTGATGATTGTTATGAACAGTTTATGATGACATAGACAAGGTGTTATACAGTTTGCATTCAGGAACTGTGTGGGCAAAGATCCCATGCTGCTCCATCCACTTACTTCCAGTGATAGCAGGAAAACATTGGATTGTTCTGGGTATCAAGCACATGTGGAAAAGATGTTTATAAATTGTGATTAGGGAGCTGACAAAGGCGGTACTCAGTGCTGACTCATCAAGTTTATACCCTTAGTATTTTCTTCTGCAGCCATCATCAGTATTCTTTTGCATTTCTAGGTTGAGTCTAATTTGGACACTTCAAACTTAAGACACCAGTGTCACCTGTTCCCACAGACGAGATAAACAGACTCAGAGAAGAGAAGTCACTTCCCTGTGGTTCAACAGCTAGAAAGTGACAAAATGGTTCAGGGTTCAGTGCTGACTCTAGAAACTACTTCTCAGCCAGCCGTCACTGTTCTGGGGACTCTGGACCAGTAGTGTTTTTCCAAAGTCCTTGTGTGCTCAGCTGCTGCTTTCTGCCATCATCTGCTCCTTGATAGCGGCTCTATGCCCTTTTAAACAACTTCCCTCAAATTCCTATTCATAGAAAAAAATAAAACATCTGGCATTCTTGTAAAGAGAAAATTTCCGGATTTCTCTTATTCCTGTTGACTCTCTGGGTCAGACTACACAGCCATGAGAGCATCTGTCCTTCCTTAGACTCTGACACAGTGGCCAACTCCTGAGCATCAGCAAATGGTTCAAATGAAGAATCATTTGATCAAGTTACCGAGGTCACTCTGTGTTTCCAGTTTACATTTTAATTTTAGCCTTGAGACTGACACTGAGTATTACATAGGACAGCTGCCTTGTGGATCTGAATGGCATTGCTATATCTTGGTTATTCACTGTGCATAGCTCTGCACAGACACAGATCTGATCATTTTTCAATATAGGAAACCACATGCAAATGAGGACGTTTTCTGGAAGCCAGAATGCTCTCTGTTCTTTCCTGGATTCCTTTAGAAAAGAGGCCAAGGCAGTGCAATTCTTTTAACTACTTCAGGTGAATGTGGTGGGGCTTGTGGTCACTCTCCCCTTCAGTACTGTACACCCATCATCACTGGACAAGAACAGAATGTCATAGGCAAGTCTTTCTGACCAGAATACCTGGCCCTGGCTCTAACTAATTCCGCTACTTCACCACAGTGGATCTAATTTAAAGGCTGCTTGTTGGGTTTCATGCAAGTGAGGCAGGGAAATGAGAACTCGCTTGCTGTGGCCATAGCTGTAAACTTAGGGTTCACAACACATCCCCACAGATAGCTGCTGAATAGATAGATAAATGGATCTGTCCATCCTTGACTACTTTGATCACAACAAATATTTGCAATTTAGGGTACAGGACAAAGCAGGCCATGGCACGCTGGATCCTGGAAGGGATCCAGAAGACACTAGTGAAGGGGACATGATCCTCACTGAGCTGAAATAGAGAACATTTCAAAGATTCTATGCTAACCTGGAGCAGCCCCCTCTCCCCAAGCAGAGGAAAGGTCATCAGCTTTCCCTGTCCAACACATACACTGTTTTCTCTTCCATCATATTCAAGAGTGTGGAAGGAAGACATTGCCATTGCTTGTTCAGCTGGCACTCCAAATCAGTGAGGATATTTTCATGTATGATTTTGATGTGACTGAAAGAATCAATATCACTCCAATATTGCTGATCAATCTGATCAATATTTATCTTTAGGAAAGCATATACAAATACCCAAGAATGCCCAGTTATTTTAGGGGGTGAGCCACAGCACAGATAATTACCATGATAGACTCTGTAAAGAACCTATTGTCAGATCCTTCAGTGCTATTCTCCCCATTAGTAATTGTGGCTAAGTTTGTGTAAACACTAAATTTTCAGGAAAGCAAAGAAGCGAGAATTAGCAACTTATAGGTGTGCTCAGAAGACTCACCAGAGTTTGTGCTTCTTAGAGGTCCCTTTCCTTCAGCATCATTGTTTCAAAATCATGATTCTGAGGTCTAATCTATAATTAACTACCAGAAAAGAAACATAGCACAAACTCCTCAATTTCCAAGTGTTGATGCCAGAGAAATCATTACACTAATTTCCCACCCCCTGAAAATCAGACAACGTGGAGCTTCTGGAAATACTTTCACCACCAATTATATTTAAAACAATTACTTTGTTGATCATTTAATCATCTGAAGGAAATAAATGCCGCTGTGGAGTATTAAGAGGCCAACATAGCAAAAAATGTGAGCTGCAATTATAATTTGTTTCTTAGCAACTAATAGCAAAAGTTATCAAGTTGATTCTAGCACATCTATAAGAGGCAACAGTACAGCCTAGGGAATATTGCAACCGTCCTTAACTGCACAGTGTGGTGAGTCATTTGCATTCGCCACTATTGTGGATGAATTATATTGCATCTACTTGGCCAAAGCCCAAAAGAATTCTCATTAAAAGTCAGCATCAATGTGTGTGGTGTGTGTTCGCCTCTCCCCATTAGGTTGGGCCCAAGCTCATTGGTTCTTTCTTGCATTAAAATATGTTGGAAAGACTCAGCACAATAAAAACAGATTTCTTTAATAACTGAGGGAAAGGAGTTCATCACTATAATAGTTCCATTTCCTGTCAGAAACAGCACTTATTAAATGTAGCCATGGTTAGAGTAAATTAAAAATTGTGTAATGGAGATCAGTGAAAGTGATAGGTATTTAAACAGTTCTATATTCTGCAGGGAGGGGAAGAACAACAGTGAAATTTTAGGTCTCAGGCACTACAGATATCTTTTAAAAGTTGTGCTTTTAAAAGCTCAGTGATGACTAATATTTGGGAACTGAAGTTAATTTGTTTTGTCTATAACATTATTCCATTCATCAGGTTTAAAGTCCCTAAACCAATTGAATCAATTTCTCTTCTCTCTAGATATGATGGGACACACCCCATTTCATTTTGGGGCTGGGATTTTCTTAAAAATCTAAGCTAGTTGCTGTATACCTAGAAATGAAATGTCAGAGCCTTCAAAGATAGGGCTAATGTCCTCATGTATGGCAACTAAATAATGCCAGGGATTTTCAAGAGAATGGGATGCAGGTGAACTCTGAGGGGTCCTGGGGAGCATGGGGACCGATTATGAGGACTTTGTGCTGGTGTGGATATTCCATGGCAGCACTTTGTAGGTGAGACATAAGTATCAAATGCCCATAGAGGCCCCTCTTCTATCTCCTGAGAGGGACCCGACATAATGAATGGGGGCTGTGAGTGAACTAGAAAATTAGCTGAGACTCAGCTACTAATACTGCCCCTTACTACCACCACAGAGGGCTGGTGTACCCAGTGCTGTCACAGAGGATATTTGCTGAGGCAATCACCTCTGGGCAGCCCAGACAGTGGGTTCTGGAAACATGTGGTTGTAAAATGTCTCTTTTTTGTGATATTCCTTTTGTACAGCAGCTCACTGTGACTAAGTTTTGGGTAAAAATGCAAGTAACCTAAAGTGAATGAATAGGTTAGGTAGATAGGCTGATAGGTAGACAGGCTGAGAAATAATTGATGGGCGGCTAGATTAATCAATGAATAAACAACTGATAGATAACAGATGATAGAAGAATAGATATATAGTAGATGTGTGAAGGATGACTAGGTAGATGAGTGAGGAATGAATAGGGGACAAATGGATTAATAAAGAGATGGCAGGTAAATGAAGATATGATTGATAGATCAATGGATAGGTGGTAGATAAATAGACAAGTGATGAGAGATGCATGGATAAGTGTGTAGATGTATGGATGGACAGACATTGATGAATTGATATATGATAGATGAATGGAGATGAGAGTTGGTGGAAGAATGGATGATTAAGGGACATATAGATAGTGAATAGGTGTAGATTAATGACAGATGATTGATAGGTGAATGGACAGAAGAAAGATAATAGATGATAAATGAATAGTTGGAATATAATCATTTGATAGGCACATAGATGATTCATGGATAATGGGGAGATAATGGATAAACAGATGATATGGATGACCATGTGGGTAGATGAATAGAATAATAGGTAATGATATACTGAATAGTTTTAATTTCCCACACTTAGTAGTATTGTGACTAGAAATTAATTTTTGTTAAATTTCATTAAAAACTTTAGTTTCCTAAAAATAATTAGGATATTTATTTATTTTTTCTGATTTCAGGGCCACATGCTCAGGGCTTACTTGGAATTCTGTGCTCAAAAATCACTTCTAGCAGTATTCAAAGGACTCTATGTGATGCCAGATATTGAGCTTGAGTTGGCTGTGTACAATGGCAGCACCCTACCTGCCGTACTATCTTCTCTGATCTAGAAAACATAAATATTTAAAATTAAAATATTTTCCCTGCCTCTTGGAATAAAAATGAAAGAATCTCAATATATTTTCATGCCTATTTGGACCTCTAGTTTACTTTCTTGGAAGGCAACTTGCAAGACCCCATCTACTACATTAGTACGCACATACAACCTGAGTGTTTGCACTCCACAAGCTCGGTAGACTCATGCTGGCTGATGTGACATAGTGCAAGCCTGAGAGATCTCTGGACCACTCACTCCAAGCCTGGCTTCCCATCAGGCAGAAGCCAGACACAAGGTGATCAATTAAGGAGAGGCTCATCTCCACACTCTGGGAGGTGTCTGATATCTTGTGAGGACAGAGGAGAGACCTACTGTAGTGAACTTGCCCTGCTCCAAGAAGCACTGGTAGCAGGCCCAGAAGAGGAATGGCTGTACCTGCTAGGAGAGCAGTCTTCCCTGAAAAATGTCTCTTAGTACCTTCAATCAGGCCCCAGGGAAAGCTAGGATGCTGCGAAGTTTTGAAGTGAGAGATGGCGAGTGAGTGATTGACAAAGGAAACAATCACAGCCATGAGAGAGGCTGCAAAGTGCCACTATTATGGAACAAATGGCAGAGAAAGCCTCTTAGGGATTGGAATACTGCCAGGGAATTGTGTATTGGTCTTTCCACTAAAGGCAATGTTATCCTCAGCATTTCCAACAGAACTTGAGGAGGTTACAGAATTCTTGTCTTCTTCCAGCAGAACCACACAACTTGAAACATCTTATGATGCCTCATGAATTGAGGGGGAAAATAAAAATGAATGTTACCAGGACCAAACAGCCATATAAACATTTAGTGGAAATAAAAAGTGATCAGACTTAAACACCAAACCCAAAGTCAAAAACAGCAAAATCGATACCCTATCTACAACAAGCTATACACAGAGGGTAACAGTTATACTAGTACTCCGGTGGGGGGGGGGGGCAAAAGAGGGAGATACAGGACACATACTGGGAAAAAGAGGTGGAGGGAGGGCAACCCTGGTGGTGGGAATGGCCCTGATTCATTGTCACTATGTACCTTAAATATTATTGTGAAAGATTTGTTATTCACTTTTGGTCACAATAAAATTATTAAAAAAAGAATGCAACATTTATCTTACTTTTCAAATGGAACTCTGACATATTTCTTCTTTGGTCTAAGGATTAAATTCACATAAAGTCTATTCTCTGACTTAATATAATTAAGTTGTAAATCAACAACATAAAAAAAGAACTTCAAATATTTGCAAACTATTTGAGTATTAGAACTCAGTTTTATTCCATGAGTAAAGAAGACATCTCTCAAGAAGATTTAATTAGAAAGAATTTCAAACTTTTAGATATTCATAGCATTAATTGTTTATAAATAGGGGCCCGGGAGATAGCATGAAGGTAGGGCGTTTGCTTTTTCATGCAAATGGTCATCGGTTCGAATCCCGGTGCCCCATATGGTCCCCGTGCCTGCCAGGAGCGGTTTCTGAGCATGGGGCCAGGAGTGACCCCTGAGCACTGCCGGGTGTGACCCAAAAACCAAAAAAAAAAAGTTTATAAATATATAAATATATTGAAAAAGAACAATCTCACCTCAAACATATAGAGAAAGCAAAGCACAAGAAGCCCCATTACTGCAGAAAAATGAAAGGGAACCTGCAAGAGCAGGAATCAACACAACTGAGAATAGAAAATAAAACAGAAAAATTAGTAAAACCAAAAACTTGTTTGAAAGGTCAATAAAATAGATAAGCTTCAATATTCTATTTGTTATCCCACCATTCCAGGTGAAGCTGCCTCTGAGAGAGAGACTAAGATTGCTCTGGAATGGGAGCTGGGGGCTAAAGGGCTTCCTTTGGAGCAGCCTCCACACTCAACCTGTGCCATATTAAGGGTTTACAAGGCTGAGCAACAGATCTACTTAAATTATAAGATGTCCACAATTAAACTTGCTGTCATTTGGCGAGAATGTGCAGAGAAGACAGAGTAATCTTTAGATTAATCAATCCCTCAGCATCTTCAGCTTTTGTTGTGCTGGACTCATTCCCAGCACAGCAAAAATACACTGGAAAAACATAAAGAAGCCCATTAAGCTCATTTAGTTAAAACAAAATTATTGAAGGCAGAAATAACACTAACCAGCTTGATAAAACTTCACACACCTTTAGTGACACTCTGATGATGTTCAATGAGCTCAAAGAAATAGTGGCACAGATAGTCAGTAAAGTACAAGAACATATAAGAGTTTAGTGGATATCTCCATTTATATTTATTTATTTTCCTGTTTTTTTTCTTTCCTTTTTTTTCTTTTCTTCTTTTTTGAACGCTCACAGGATACTTTTACAGTGCTCTAGGTACTGCTGTAGTGCCTCACCTTTTTTCCCCTACATCTATCAAACCAAGGATGAAACCCTCTAGAAGGTCTCCATCCATTTCCGGAGTATTTGACTTTTTTCTTTTTTCTTTTTTTTCTTTCTCTTCTCCAGGTCATTACTTTTCTCCTCTTCAAACAAAACCACATGACTAGAACTAACTAGTACCGCATCCCAATTGGGGGAGAGGGGTATATGGGGAGTACCAAGACTAAACAGGTGTAGGACCACCAAGTAGTTAGCTAGGCACAGAGGGGACCACTTGACCTGGCAGCCCCGGGGG
>PVKC010010995.1:0-25134 GCA_004027635.1 Crocidura indochinensis
TTTTTTTTTTTGTGACTACACAAAAACACTGAGCCAGGCACAGTGCATCATCTATATATACATCAACACATCAGATTATTATTCTGAATGAAATGAGTCAGAAGGAGAGGTGTAGACACAGAATAATCATTTGTGCAATATAAGAATAATAAATGGCAATATGGTAATAATATCTAGAGAAAATAGGGATGAGGGAGAGGAGGACTAGTCCATGATAGGAAGCTTGCCATATGAAGTGGTGAGATCAGTTAGAATAGTAAAAGGTACATTATGACATTGATAGTTGGAACTTACCACTCTGGACAAGAACTGGATGTTGAAAATAAATAAGTGGCATGCATGGTACCCTTTAATTAACAATATTGCAACCATAGTGTCATAATGGAAATTTTACAAACATCAGTGTCATAAAGGAAAAGAGATATAAAGAGAAAAAAGCAAAATGCCTGCCCCTTACATAGGCAGAGGAGGGTGAAGGGGAAGGAAACAAGGGACATTGGTGGTGGGGAAAGTGCACTGGTGAAGGGTGGTGTACATTCTATGATTGAAATGCAAGTATGAATAAATTTGTAACAAATATGCTTAAATAAAAATATTTTTAAAATGTTTCAGGCACTCTATCATAATTCCTTTATGATATGATATATGCCTTAACAAAGTGCCATTTTTGTTTTTCTGTGTATTTCAGTTTGGTTTCTGGCAGCACACACTAAAGTCTCAATAGATATTTAGCTTTTCTTTCAGTGAAATTACTACTTTTCTCTGGAACACTGTTCTTGCTTTTAAAGATTCTTGAAAGGTTTTTCTCCTTTACCTGTTTCATCTCCATATTGTAGGGTTTCAAATTTTCAGTACATTTTGGTTATTAAGAGGAAACATTTTGAAGTGTTTTTCTTCTTTATTATCAGAAATCAAAGTATTTTCCCTTGAGAAGGGTGTTCACTAACCAGAATTAACAAATGATCAGTGGATTCAAAAACTGTATTTCATGGTGGATGTTACTTCACATCCAAATCAGCTTAATCATAAACTGCAGGGCAAAGGAAACATAATTTTTTTGATGCTAGAAGAAGTTACTTTGTTTGAAAATGAATTATCTGTTTTTGCTCAAGATTTTGACAGAGAAACTTTGATTCACTTTACAAGCCTATTGAAACATCGCCAAGAAAATAATTCTGATATTGACATTACCTATTTTAAAACAGCACTTTTAAATATGAGGGAAGCTTTTCTCAAGAGGTTTCAGGATTTCAGAAACAGCAAAGCGACATTGGTTTTTGTTTAAAAACCTCTGGATGCCACTGTATCATTAAATTTTCCTCCCTTTAATATCGACATTGGCAACTTGGAAATGCAATTGCTGGAATTAAAAAACAAAGAGCTATGGAGCTAGAAATTTGAACGTCATTGTGCTAATTTAGAAAGATGGGGGAAGCACAAATGTGAACTTAGTTCACAGCACAAGTGGTCTGCTTTGAAAGACCTAGAGAAGGAAGATATGTTGATTTTTAATACCTGGAATTGTATTCCTGACTCATATAATCAACTAAAAAAGCTAGCACTTGCTGTTCTTTCCTTGTTCCGGTCTACAGATATATGCAAACAATCATTTTCAAGCAGGAATCTTATCAAGAGTGAATTGAGAAATTGTCTCTTTAATGAGAACCTGAAATCGTGCCTAAAATTAAAACAATAACATACAAACCTGAGTCACTCAAACTATCCAAGGAAATGCAAGGCCAATGTTCATATTAGTGTTTGTGACTTTGTCAGTCATTGTCAGGATGTAATTTTCTCTATATTGTAAGGCAAATTTTACGGAATTTAACATTGTCGATAAATAATATCGTTCTAAAGTTTTTGTTTAATTTGTTGTGTTATTTGTATCCTCCCAACCTATGTGGATACTTGCATGCAGAATATTCTTAATAAAGACTTATTGAAATTAAAAACAGTGTACCATCCTATGTATTTTCGGTTTTAAAAATGTGGCTCTTGGGGCCAAAGTGATAGCATGTAAGTAAGGCGTTTGGTTCTCATGCAGGAGGTCTGTGGTTCGAATTCTGGCATCCCATATGGTCCCCTGAGCCTGCCAGGAGTGATTTCTGAGCATAGAATCAGGAGTAACCCCTGAGCGGGTTTTCAGTGTGACCCAAAAACCAAAAAAAAAAAAAAAATGTGTCTCTCAAAATAAAATTCAATGTGGTTTGGGCGAGATTTGGTTCAGTTGGAAAAAAAAGGTTGTCGATTGCTGGGTTAGATAAACATATTTATGTACTTCACACATACTTTTATTAGTTTCTTTGCTTTTGCTTTACTTACTATTTATTGAAACTTCTTAGAACACTCCATGTGGTTCAGCTGAGCTTTTGAGCACTGGAGTTTTGCATGAAAATAAATGAAAGTCCCAAAGGCAGATTAACATCTTTGGGATAGAAATGACACACAAAAGCCAGAAGCAGAAATTAAATATCGCCATTATAAATTAACTGACTGGGCTTGGCAACTCTTACTTTCATTTCTGAATGTCTTTCTTTTGGAGGGGGGGGCAGGAAGGAGGGTCACATTCAGTGGTGCTCAGGGGTTACTCCTGGTTCTGCGCTTAGAAATCATGCCCGACAGACTCTGGGAACCATATGAGATGCCGGCGATCAAACATGGGTTCATACAGGGTTGGCTGTGTGCAAGGCAAATGCCCTATCACTGTGCTATCACTCTGGCTTTAAATTTCTGAATACTTGGAGCCTATATGATTTTTTCCAGTCCCAAAAACATCTTTGTAAAGTCAGAAAGTGAACTTAGGAAGGGAAGTCAATGTGAAGAGTGAAATGGAAAAAAAATCTCTGAGATTTTTGATAACTTTGGGAAGCTCTTATTTTCTATATTTTCATGTGATAAACTCAGGGAAGTAGCAGACACCTCTTGTCCTAGTGTCAAAGGTGGGAAACCATGAAAGTTGAGTTGGATATGTTCAGTTTGAGGTCTACTGGTGATTAATAGAAAGTCCAGAATTTGGTCAAACACCTAAAGCTGTGATCTCCAGACCAGTCAGTTCAATTACAGAGCATATATTTAATTTCCATTTCTGACTTTTGTTTGTCATGACTTAATCAGTTGCAATCTTTAGTGGTACACAGATGTTATTTCTTGACACCTTAAAGTCCCACATTTTACAAAGTTTCTCTGATACCACTGGAATGAAACCTGTCATTTGGAGCCTGATCCAGCACGGAGAAACTTCTGGCATACCAAGCATTCCAGAAAATTCTCATCTTGCTTAATTTTTACCTACAGTTTGAAGAATTTTCTACTGTGACTGTTAGAGTTATTTAGAAAATGATGCAGGTTTCAGACTGTAAGTTGGGATTCGCGGGTCTTTCTGGCTGATTCGGACTTGAATAAGAACTCCTGAGGCCAGAAGCAAGTCATAGAAAGAAGAGAATCTGTTAAGTCTTTGGAATGTCTACCTTAGAGCATGCAGAGCTTCAAATCACAGACTTTTTTTTGCTAACAGTGGGAGGAATAATTTTTTGCTTCCTTTACTGTGTTTTTCACCAAGACTCGTAAGCCAGGACTTAAAATTGGAAAAGTGGCAAAATCCTACATAGGCTGTAGAGGCACTAATGTATGAATTTGGGGGTTTAAAATGGAAATACTGACACATGAGTGGATCAACTTTCCTTTCTCTGCTATTTGAAAAATATATTCTCCATACTGTGACATTATTTTAGATTTCAGAAACCATTTCTAAATAACATCTTATCTCTCTTAAAATTACAGAAAAATTAAACTTATTGAATACATGCCAAGAAAGTGACATAAAAAAATTGAACAGATAAAATAATTTAAAAAATGGCATTACTGGGTTCAAATATCCTTAAAGAGGAATGATCGAAAAGAAGAATTTTAGTTACTATAGGATCATAAGACATGATGGAATCAAACATCTCATAGAGAAAAAACATGACTCTCAGGGAAAATATCTAGGTACAAAATACATGGAGAACTTTATTTTTAGAATCTCAGGTGTAGATACCATAATTATAACAATTAAATATTCCCTTTTTGATCCTCAAATTATTAAAGCACATTGTCACATGTGTTTAAACAGATTTTAAACCTGAGAAGATATATAACATTAAGTAAAACCTGAGGGGAACTTGTGTGGGATGTAATAACCATATTATAATTACAAATGACCAAGGAAAACAGAATCTGAGAACTAATCTATAGAACTGAGCTTACTAAAGATAGGGCTGAGGCAGGAATGACTGTTGGCTGCAAAGAGGGATCCTGAGACAATAGCGAAAGGAACCAGATACTTCAGTATGATGTCTCATCGTGTGCATGAAACCCTAACAATAACAGGATTGAAATCACAAACTTCAAATTAAAATCATATCAAGTAATTTTTTAGATATATCCAGGAAACATTATAAAAATATGTGAATGTGGGGCCAGAGCTATAGTACCTCGGTAGAGTGTTTGCCTTGCACACAGGCGACCTGGGCTCAATTCCCAGTATTCCATACCCTAAACCTGCCAGGAGTAATTTCTGAGCACAGAGCTAAGAGCAACCTCTGAGTGTTATGGGGTGTGGCCCAAAAGCAAAAACAAAAAAAAGTGAATGTACAACTAAATAATTTATATATTGTGGATTCCTTTTAAATGTAGTTTTTCTGGGTATCATGCAATTTGAGAAACAATGCAAAAGCTTAATCTAGAAGTTGCCTTATATAGGAATCATCCAAAGCACAACTGAAGGATAAGATTTGCATTAAATGGGGCTGGGGAAATAGTATAGGGGTTAAATTTCCTATTTGTGATCTTGGCCAACCCCAGTTTTATGTCCCACATGGCATATGGTTTCCCAGGCATCTCCTCCAGGAATGATCCTAAAGTCCAGAGCCAGCAGTAAGCCAGTGTAAGCCAATAATACCACAGGGTGTAGCTCAAAACCCCATTCCCCAAATTGATTTGTATTAATCATAGAATATTCTTTATTCTGGAAGGTTTAATTCTCTGTGACTATTTATTTTTCTGAGCTATATGTACAAGACAAAAATCTAGACAGTTTAAAAAATTCAATCATTATAACAGTAAATGAAAAGAAAAAGGAAAGAAAGAATTCAGCCAATATGGGGTGGCATAAAAAAGAAAACTAATCTACTTAAGAAGCAAGTAGAAAAATTTCAACCAAGTGATTTTGAAATGAATTTAGTATCAAGGTTGGAGTAGCCCATAAGAGGCACAAGACATGACTATGGTAAAATAAGATACGTAATTGCTAAAGTCATTCTCGTTACACAGGCCTGCACACAATAGCAATGCTAGAGAAAAGCAATGCTTTGTCAATGAGGTCATTGAAGAAGCATCAGAACCCACATATTTGTCAGTTCAGAACTTCAATAGTATCTTGAATTCAGTGGTTTCCAAGGACGTTTTTCTAGCTGCAACAAAACTTCCCAGACAAAGAATACTATGATTAGAGTCAGAGACAGTAACCACTAAAGCTTGGACCAGTGCTACATATAGCTGTGTGTGTGTGTGTGTGTGTGTGTGTGTGTGTGTGTGTGTGTGTAAATCATGGAAAAGGAGAGAAGGAGCAGGGTTTATAAACATTTCCAAATTGAAAGAGAAGAGGCATTTTCTTCAAGAGGGAAGACAGAGTGTCCTGCAAAATTTATATTTAACAGTCACCACTGCAAAGTTTTACCATATAACAAGGGTGAAATAAATCAAACGCCACTTCTGAGAGAGGAGGTAGATTATATAAGGAGATATAGTTAACATAGCACCAAAATTAACTCACTTATATAAAAATTCTTTATTCAGGGCAAGGAATCTTAAATATTGAGGTATACTAGCTAGAAGCTGAAAACCCATCTTCCCTAGGATGCACTGTATTTCTTTTATGTTACAGTCAGATATGTTAAAATGAGTGTTGTGTATCTCATGTTTTCTAATACAGGTAATGTTTTTCTAAAAGGATGCATATATGTAATGGGTAAAGAGAGGAACTGGCATAGTAATATTAAGAGTTTACTAACTGTGTAGAGTTTAAACAACAAGGAATATTTAAGGGGCTAGAGTGGTGGTGCAGTGGTAGGGCATTTGCCTTGCACGCAGCTGACTCAGGATGAATCTCAGTTCAGATCCCCGACTTCCTACATGGGCCCCCAAGTCAGGAGCAATTTCTGAGTGCATAGCCAGGAGTAACCCCTGAGTGTCACTGGGTGTGGCCCGAAAAGCAAAAAACAAACAAAAAAAAACACAAAAAAAAGCAAAAACAAAAAAAATAAAACAGTAAGAATATTTAAGAAGATTATTGAACTTGAATTTATTTTGATTTGTTCTAGAAATTATAAACATTCCAGTCAAAGGTCACCTATGGAAAATCTAGGCAAACTTACCTATAATAGGTTCTATTGGACTATATATTGGATATAGTTAGAGTTTTTGAGTGGAGTATAGAGACTGTTTAAATAGACTTTGGAAAACCTCATATTGGGTCTTTGGCAAAGGTTAGGTGGATTCTGATAGTTCCAGGAAAAGGAAGAAGGAAGGATATAAGGAGATACTAATCATTACATAGTCAGCATATCTTAATTCTCCTCTTGAAGCAAAAAAATTGCAGCTTTGTATGATAATGCCAAAGAATGGGGAAGGCAAAAAGCCCCACATAAGCATAAAAGGACATACTTTTCTCTCTCAAGTTTCCACATCCAGTTACCCTACAATTCCTCAATTTTTAAACTTAATAATGATATGAAATGCCAAATATTACCCATCAGGAAATACTTGTAATGCTTACATGCAGGGTGTCCTGTGTCTCTGTGATTAAGTGCTGCCCGAAACTTGGTAATGTTCAATCAAGTGATGGTAGCAGGATGTTCAGGTTTACATAGATTTAACAAATTTCCTTGTTTAACTTCAACTTTCCATTAATACAAATAACACACTTTAGTACATTTTCCACTTGCAAACTGTTGTCTTAAATAAATAAAGATGATGCTGGATGGAGATGAAGGCCTTTGTCCGCCATCCCAGGACACGTGGCTCCAGCCCCCACTAACCAACCAGCAGGTCAGGAGGTTCATGAGAGCGGCAGGTAGAAATTTCACTCACAGGCAGGCTTCATGAGAGATAACATCTTTATTCAGCCCTAGCCATCAGATGTGGCTGCTACCATTCAAGCTAGCTCTGCATCTTCTTTCATCCATGCCACCTCTGACCTACATGCTAGCCAGGATCCAAACAAGAGGGCAAAAGGGCAGAAAGCTAGAGATCACAGACCTATATACCCTTCCATGACCCCTCCCAGGAAATGGGCGGGGTTTGCAGGTAAAGTAAATGTAATATCTGGTTCCCAGAGCCCCGCCCAGGAATGGGCAGGGCTCAGGTAAGTTATCTGTATTCAGGGGTGGGACTACAGCCAACCAGTGTGAATCAAAGTAGTAGTACAATTACTACTGCTGTAGACCCAAAAAGCAGTTTACTCAGTATATAGTATTAAAATTTTTGGAAATATAATCAAGAAAGTGAAGGTGAAAGATATTCCTTGGTTTATCAGCTCCCAAAACCAGAGATTGTTTTACATTCCTGTATAGTTTAAACACATTTTTGTTAGGTAAGAAAACATTAATTTAATGCAATACGTTTCTATTACTAATTTAGCTTTATATTATATTTAAGATCACAAACTTTATTTGCATCATCCAATGAAATTCTTAACAGATCTTCTGAGGAGACTCTAAAGGTCAAATGACTTGTCTGATGTTGTTAGAGTAGCATAGATGAGGGTGAATTCAAGTTTAGTCTGAAATGGAGCCTCATAATGGTGCCATTCTAAGACTTTGCTAACAAAGTTTTCAACAACACAAAGAGTGAAATATAGGGGCCTCCTCCACCATTCATTCTTTCTGGGCTTTGCAAAACTAAAAGGGTGCTGGTAGCAGGAATTTAAAACAAGGTATTTTATTCAAGGTCATGTTAATCTACAGCTCATATATTTTATTATAGAAATTTATGTGCAATTTGAATATGTGTAAAAATGTGTTAAAAAGATCTCAGGTAGATCTATTGTAGAAATTTAAGCTAAGAGCTCACAGAAATTTGTTCTCAGAATATAATTATAGCAGGATACCAAGATGGATGTGTTATTCTCTGAAACATTATTTTGTAACAGTGAAAAATAATTAAGCTACCTAAATATTTGAATAGATTTTCCCATGAGTACTGGTTAAGTGCATTGTAGTAAATTAATCTATATGAGACTGTGAACTTTTGCAATGACAATATCAATCTGTATATATTGGTTTGAAAATGTATTAACTAAAATTTGCAAATTATATAAAAGTATTATAAAAAGAATCCTATTCATCTAAAAAAAATGAAAGCTATGAGTGAATCTTCATGAAAAACAGACTGAAGAGTATAGAATGAGTTCTTAGCAGAAACGCAATTTAGAAAAGAGGTTAGGAAGGAAGAGACTGTAGACAACTGCAGTCCATTCTCCTGCTTCCAGAGTAGACACATTTCTATATCTCTCAGTCTCTTTCTGTATCTGAAATGTGGAAATTGTGTAACTTACTTTCAGATTATGTCTTAGTTATTGGATGAGATTGCAAACATCAAGTTTCAACAAAGAATGTAGTATATGCTTTAGCATATACATGTGTCTACACAAGGTAAATGGCAGGCATTTTGATATTTGTATGGATATCTGTTCCATATGTCTAGTTACAGGTAGATATTCCCAAACTTAATGGTTTCAAAAATTTATTATGCCTCATAAATTCAGTGGATTTCCAAAGTCATCAGGGCTTGAATAATTATTTGTTCTCTGTAATATTCTCTAGAGTCATTTATTGGTTGGTTACTTGATTGGTGGGTGCCTCCAGTTGGAGCTTCCAAAATAGCTTCACTGAAATATGTAGTAGCTTAGCATGTGTGTGTGGTAAAGTAACCTCAACTGAGATTTTTGGATGTATTACCATTTATGGTTTATCCAGCCAACTTGCCCTAGAGAAAGTGAATTTTACCCATGGTGTTTAGACTTCCCTAGAATCAGTGTCCCTCAAGAAATTGGTAGAAGCTTCCTAGCCTTGTCTAATTTATATATAAAAATCATACAGCTTAACTTTCACTGTTTCTTAGTATTAAAAATAGTAACAAGCCAGGGCTGGAGAGATATCATGCAGAAAGTCATTGGTTCGAATCCCAGCGTCCCATATGGTCCCCCCCAACCCCCCGTGCCTGCCAAGAGCTATTTCTGAGCATGGAGCCAGAAGTAACCCCTGAGCACTGCTGGGTGTGACCCCCAAAACAAAAAAAAATAGTAATAAGCCACTTCTGATTCAGGGGAAGGTGTCTCATGGACACCTCTGGAACAAGGAAAATATAGATATCAATGTCTCATTGTAAACACACATTGGGAATACGAGATATTGCTATTGGTATCTTGGGTGGGAATAGCTAATCTACCATTAAATCTAATATAATATCTTAACATGTAACATATTTATCTAAATTTCTTACATACAAGACTATGATATATTTTATATCATAGACACTCAAGCACAAATAGATGTGCAAAGATATGTATAGCTTTTATCCAAATTGCCTGAGGAGACAGGCTTCTTTCTTGTGAAGTCTGAAATGTTTGGAAGAAAATCCTGGGAAGAGGAAAGAGATGCTTACTTGTATATATATAGCGTGGGCCCTGCCCTTTACAATAAGATGATGCATTTCATCTTGCTTTCCTGTTGCTATGGTATCTGTCACCACTTTATTTTTAACTGTGTAGGTTCAGTTGATTCCATGCATTTGAGAGACTTTCCACTTGAGAAAGAACTACACTAGATTTGGAGACTCCTGGAGCAAGGGAGGGAAGAAACAGAGGGATGAGAATTTGAGCTCATTCTCTTTCATTGTGCCCTTTCCAGAACTCTTACACAGATGGTCTTAACTTGATCCTTCTATTGATCTTCCATGTCAGACATAAGGTTTTTCTGATTTGTTTTGTTTTGTTTTTGTGATCTAGAATGACAAGAAAGCTAAATCTGACTCTTCTAAATGCCCTTCCAATTTGTTACTCTCCATGGATCTTCAGTTTCTGGAGAACTTTAACTCTTACCCTCTGATGAAATTTAAAGAACTGGCTTGCTTTGTCTATTGGATCTTCCCTGCTTCTCCTCATCTTTTCATGCTCTCTCCTCCTAAGAGCCTTTCCTGGTCAGCTCAGATATGTTAAGTATACTCACTGCTCAGATGGTTTAAGGTGAGAACCTTTTATTTTTTTTAACAATGACTTCCTGGGTTTTCTTTTAACAGTCAGCACTTGAGTTTCTTCATTGGCAAGCTGACTCAAGCTCCCAGAAAACCAGTTGACTGAATATAAGGGTTTTAAAATAATCTGGTGCTTTATATTTCACAAGGAGTGTCCTTTACTCATGACTAAAATGTGTGGAAATGCCATTATTCTGCTCTTTGCTGTACTGGAAAACTGCACAAAATTCTCCAGAGCATCCCTATTTAGATCCATGACCATTCTTGGGATTTTTCTTAATTTTTCCCACTTTATTGGATTTTTTCTCTTTCCTACTCCACTATCCCTCTCCCCTGTTCCATATACAAGTTGTCCTGAGAATAGTTCATAATACAAATACTCCTATTGAACTCAGATTTTAGAAAAAAAAAACAACTTTTATAGCTATTTGAATCAACTCTCTCTTCAAGTTTTCCTAACTTTGTCCTGTGTTTTCCAGGACAGCAAATATTTCAATTTATAAAATCTTACAATATTATAAATCTCTTTTCCTTTCCTAGCCAGAGACTCTTTGTGTCACATCACTATTTTATATAATAATAGCTGTCTTGAAGTAGGGATATGTAAAACATGAGATAAAATAAAACTTGAGGTACTTCTGTAAAATTGGCAGCCACAACCACACCTCACATCTGCCATAACCATGTCTGCATTTGGCCAACTTCATAGATTCACTCTATTCTTGAAAGAGATGTAAACCCAGCCATAAAAAAATCCTGGGTACACTGGTTTCATAGATGAAACTGGGAAATCTTGGGAGGAGTCAAGTTCCTGCCCTGTAGAAGCCTTTCAACTGCACCCATCACCTACAATTGCCTCTTTGCCAATGGCCTAGCTTCCCACTTAACCACTGATCTCTGCAATATCACCAAACTGACCCAAAACTCCAGGTATACCAGTGTTTGCATTCACATCGCCAGGTCTTTGTAAAAGTGAAAATGATTTCTTGCACTTCTGGAATGCCTGGCAGCTAAAACAATGACCCACAAATGCTGCACTATTAGTCACAGAGTTTGGAATTTCTGAACTATGCAGTCTATACACAGTCACATAATAAATTTTTCAATACTGTTATACTGATAGGAACATCTCAATTTATATATCATTGTAGATTGGAAGCCACTTAATGTTGAGAAAACAAATAGAAGAAAGATCAATTATCAACAAATAGCTTAGTAAATCTTCTGACAATAACTTAATGACCTCATTGTAAGATACAATGATTTTCAAAATTTTTATTTTTCACTGTACTTTTAACAATACTTTTATTATCACTGACCTATAAACAGGCAATGTTATATAAATTATTTAGTACCTGCCAAGGGGACAGGCTTGAGAATAGATGTAATTTAGGAAACAATGGTAGAAAAAATTTTTACATTGGTGGTGGGATTGGTGTTGGAGCATAGAATGGCAGAAACAAATATATTATGAGCAACTATGTAAAACGTGGTCTTTAAATGAAGTAATTTATCATTTAAAAAATTTTAAGAAATAGTGAAGCCATTTAATTTCTTAAAATTTCCTTATTTGTACCTTCAACTTTCTCTTGGTGGTAAACAAATGCCCTCACTATAAGATCACCAACTAAATCTTTTCCTTTACCATTACCTTAGTAAATAAATATTTGAAAATATACAACATCACTTTTTATAAAATTAAAATAACATAAATAAAATGAAGAGTCCTTAACATTTACTAATAAAAATAATAAAATTAAGATTAGTGATGAACCAAAAATAGACCTTTCTTCAAAGATATGCAAATGTTCAGTGTAAAGGATCTCAGCATCACTAATAATCAGGAGTATGAAAACCAAAATCATGGAGCCATACCACCTCATACAATCTAGAATATCTAGAATAGTTAGATTAAAAGAGTCAGATAATAACAAGTACTTGAATATATATGAAAAAATGAGAACTTTCATATGCTGCTGTGTAAAATGGCACAGTCATTTTGAGAACATTTGTCAGTTCTTGAAAAAGAAATATAAAGTTGTCATCTTATTAAGAATTCCTGATCCTTTGCGTGTACACAAAAGAAATATAATAATATATTCGAGGAAATACAGTGGTGAAGTCACTTGCCTTTCATGCTGGATTTGATCCCCCAGCATGCCATATCCCAAGAACTTCTAGAAATAATTTTTGAGAGATACAGTGCCAGGAATAACTACTAAGCATCACTGAGTGTGGCCCCAAAACCCAAACCAAAAATGAAATATAGAAATATATCCACATAAAATGGGTATGAATTATCCAAAGTAATTAAAAGATGAATGTAACACATGTCAGTAAGTGGTTAATGAACTAAACAAAGTATTAAAATGAAGTATTATTTGATCATGAAAAATGATATATGAATTTATGTTAAGGAATGAATAAAGCCTAAAAGCTTTACACTAATGCAAAAAACTACTCACAGGCATCATATAATATATCTCCTCACATATGTGAAATATCCAGATTAAACAAGCCTATAGAAAGAGAGACTATCATAGGTTTCCTAGGGCTAGAAAGGTCTTAGAAAGCAGTAACTATATTTCTTTGGGAACTGATGAAAATTCCATAGAATTTATTTTCCTAGAATTTTTATTATGATTACACAACTCTGATTTGTTATTTTATATGGTTTATTTTTATATGGTTTATCAATATAGTATATATATCATATATATACTATATATATGATATAGATATAGTACCTCAATGAAACTATGTCCAAAAAATTTAACAGAAGACAAGTCTGTTTTACTTAATAAGTTATAATTTACTTAGGTAATTAGTTTAAATTACAATACTTTTATTCAGATTGAATATAAGAATGGGAGAAAACTTTGGCACATTTGAAAATGATACTTTTGCCTCCGAATTCTTACCACAGGCTGTGTTCTTCACACTGACTGTATAGAAAGAGGAGGTACAGTAAATGCACCCCATATACACCTCAACCCAGACCCTTGCCTGGTCTGTATTGGGAATTTGGGGACAAAAAAAAAAGAAAGAAAATGATACTTTTATAATGTCCCAAAGACAGGTGTGGGATGGGAGGAGGTAAATGGGGAACATTGGTGGCAGCAAAATTACATTGTTGAGGATGGTATACATTTAATGACTGAAACCCAACTATGAACATTTCTATAACCTTGTTGCTTAATTAAAGAAATTCTTAAAGATTAAATAAAGTGAAGTAACAGGGCCATTGAGATTCCCTTCCTTTACTGGAAAAGGAAGGGAAGTTCAGCATTGAAGCTCATTTAAAGAATCAAATTAGCAAGGTTGGAAAAAAAATGGTCCTAGACCATGACATTGCTCTTTTTTCCTCTTAAATGGGTCCTCCCAATAATAACCACAAAACCATTTTGTTTACTAGTCATACTACTACATTCTGACTTTACAAGAAATATCATTTCACATAATTATATTCAGAGATGAAAGAAGAGAGCAAGGAAGGAACAGGGTCTCTGAGTTAATTTCCTCAGAGATTATCCAGAAAGGTCTTCCTATCCTGAAAGCTGTCCCCACTCCTTACTTGTCAACAGGTTTCTTTTGGTCTGCCTGTGATGTATTGTTGGTAAGCCTCTTTATTTATCAGTGTTCCCAGCAAAGTCCTGTGAGCCCTCGGGATGTAGAGGACTCTAGGGATTTCTCAAATCAATATACAAGGTTAAAGAATTGTCAGCGGTTTACAAGAACTGGTTGGCTCTGAATTCTGTCTAATGGGAAAGTGAAGAAACAGAGAGAACTAATCTACTTTACCATCTATATTAACTTGTCCTTGTTAAATGGTAACAAGAATCTCTGTTAGCCTTCAAGTTGCCCTTGCTCTCCTAACTATAAATTAATTTTTTAATGAAAGACAACACAGGTTTTGAGGTTTAAGGTCCAACGTTTAAATCCCATTTATGCTATTTTACAAATAGCTTGCATAGTCCTGGAGACTAGTTTAATCCCTCTAAAGATCAGGACCACATCTCTAAACCTTTAGACATGATATTAGCTAAATCATTTGTAGAATGTAAATTTTAAATCAACAAAAGTAAATAAAAATCATTCTGGAATTTTAGAGTTAGTTTATTTCTTAGTTTTGTGACTTCTCTTTTGCACTTGTGAAACTTTTACTTATTATTAGAAACACTTCTAGTTGTCAAGTTCCAAAATAAAAATAATAAAGATTAAAGTAATAATTATAAGATGAAATAAGTAAATAATGAAAGCATACATACATTTCTGATTTCTATCTTTGTGTTCTGTTCAGCTAGGGCTCTGTTTTCTTTGATTTCCATGAGATTCCTCCATATTTCTATTCTAAACTCCTTACAGAGAGATTAATCAGATGGCTGGCATTCTTTGGGTCATCAGAGCTATCATATTCATTCTCTGTGTATGGTGTTTTTTTCAGGTGGGTTATGGTAGGGTTCATTAGTTAGAAACAGCGCATGGCCACGAAGTGAAGTAGAGCAGTCTCGCTCTTCTGGAAGAAGAGTTTTTGCTGGACCTTTCTTGACCTTCACAGGAGAGCCTCGGGAGACAGAAGAGAAGAGAAACAGACAAAGTTTGTTTCCCCAGTTGCTAATCATACAGCAGGGGCAGACCCCTCCCATCCTCACAGATAAAGGATCTACTTTTCTGCCAGGCAGTCTTAGTCTTTGTTGGCCTTTCGGCTTGGGCGCCTCTAGGAGACAGCTTTTGCTGGAGCTTTTCTGGGCCTCTCAGGAGAGCTTCAGGAGACAGAAGAGAAAGACCCAAAGGCAACAGGTCCCCTCAGTCTCTCTCAGTTGCTAATCTCACAGCCAGCATCTATACATTTATCAGTTTATCTGAAAACCTGAAGATTAAAAACCTGGAATTGGCAATAAAACTTCCTTTGGAGTACAGGATGGCTGTCTCTCTGGAGAATTCTGGTCTCCTACAAACATAGACTCAGGATAGTATTTTAGATTCAAGAGAAGTTCTATGGAAAGATCTCTGATAGCATAGATGGTGGATGGGACACAGAGGGAACATCCTCATTGCTCAAAATCAAGGTTTTAAGCCCTGGTGAACATCAGGGATGACTCAGATTACAGAGTAAAGGAGAATGGACAATTTTAAATTGACTGCTATTTTGTATTTTATCATCTGGTGCACTTATTGAGATACCACTTGGTGTCTACCAAGAGGAATAAGTTGACTCTAAGATTTTATTAGAATAAGATGGAACAGAAATGTTAAGGCGAAAAAATTAATGACAGGAGGAAAACAAATCTCTGAATCTGAAATGGTGGCTTACAGTTGATGCTTATGGTCACTGTTTACCATCTTTAATGGATGACAGCAAATTACTTAGGCAAGGAAGATCTTTTCACATGCAAGACATGGCTGGTGTAACTCAAGTCATAACAGAGCTAGCCTAGAGGAATGGATGGTCAGACCCAAGACTCACAGGGATTCCAGTTTAAGATGCCATTAAATATATCACACTTGGGGCCCTCCCGGAGAGATAGAAGGACTAAAGATGGTTGGTTCGAATACCGGTGTCCCATAAGGTCCCCCGTGCCTGCTAGACAACTCAACACAAAGCAATGTCCTAGGTATCAAAAAACACTACTAATTTTTGTGTTTCTGCCGTATTTGGGATTTCTCTTTGTTGTGTCCCACCTTTTATCACTGAAAAAATACTGCTCCTCCTCAGTCTTAGATGATAACTTCCTCCTCTGTATTCCAGTAGCAGTATGTAGGCTCCTTTTCCCCAAGATGTTTTACACTACATTGTCTCTCTTCGGAAGACAAATATCAGAGTACACAGTATTTGCCAATATTGATGGAGAAAATTTAACAAATGGGTTTCAGAAACATTTGCAGCAATGAAATCCTCATCATATTAGGAAACTCCTCATATTAGGAAACTCCTCATATTAGGAAACTCATCATATTAGGAAACTCCTCCAAGACTCAGTTTCCAAGGTCAAAGTAATAGTACAGTAATAAAGCATTTGTCTTACATGAAGCCAGCCCAGATTCTATCCCCAGCATCTCATATGTTCCCCAAGCACTGTGTGGAGTAATTTCTGGGTTCAGAGTGAAGAGTAATGTATGAGCATCAGAAGGTGTGCTAAAAAATAAAAATAAACCAACACCCAAAACAAGCCTTAATTTTCTTATACAAAAATAAGAAATGGGAATAATCTATGTTATACAGTGCTAAACTAAAACCATTGGCAACCAATATTGCTAGTGAATAACTTTTGTTTATATGCCTTCTATTATCCTTAATTTGTTTTCTTTTCTTAGAAAGAGTGGGCTCCCAAGTGGTACTCTGGAGCGTCAGAAATCCCTATAGTGATTAAGCTTTGTGGTTCAATAAAATAATGTAAGGAGGCTGTACTTCTGGGGCTCTGCAGTGTCAAAGATACCTGGGTCATTCAAGGAGTGCTGTTGATATTCAAGGAGTCATATGGAGCTGGAGTGAATCTAACTGAGATCTGAGCATAATCCCTAGCCACTGTAATATTCCCTGGCCCTTTGTCCGCCTAATTTCTATGTTTGATTTGATTTGGGAGACCATACCTGGATGTACATGGGGCTTCTGTGCTCAGAACTCTCTACTGGTGGGGCTTTGAGGATCATATAAGGTGCCAGGATTTGGAACCCGCTTCAGCTTCAGCTTCATTCAAATCAGGAACCCTAGTAGCTAGACTATATCTCCAAGCCACAATTTCTACATTATTTTTTTCTTTTAAGTATTTAAGTTTATTATAACAACATTTAATTTGTACTTATAAATTATATGTAATTTCCCCTTACAGGCCATGCTTTCTTCTTTTGGCAATCTCTGGTTATTTCTTGCCTGCCTGCTAATGAAAGGTTGCCTTTATTTCTCAAGGCTAATTTCTTTCAGTTCATCCATTATTTTTATAAGTTAATAAGGCATCTTTTATTGTGACTGGTTGAGATATTTTATGAGATATGTATCTCTGCTCTCATAGAGTTTAGGAACAAACTATGAACATAAGCTATAAATAGACAGCAAGGAAAAGGCTCCTTGGCTGTGGCCATAATGAAGCCAACAGTGAGAGCTTGTGTGAAAGAACACACAATGCTAAAGGCTCCTTTTGCAGCACTACATTGCAAACTCATGAGAGACATGAGTCCTTTCTTGTTTTTCTAATATGCAAAGTAATTTACTTCCAGGTCAGGACTTTAGATATAGATAATGTATTATGGATATGAGATTGAACCTCCATAAACTGTGTTAGTCTTATTTTTTGGATCCTTCCTAGTCCTCTGAGGAGAGCTTCAGTAGACCAGAGAAGAGAAAAATGCAAAGCCAATAGGTACCCTCTAGTCTATATTCTTTTTTTTTTTTTTTTTTTGGTTTTTGGGCCACACCCAGTGATGCTCAGGGGCAGGGGTTACTCCTGGCTATTCGCTCAGAAGTTGCTCCTGGCAGGCACAGGGGACCATATGGCGAACCGGGGGATCGAACCGTAGTCCGTCCTAGATTAGCGCAGGCAAGGCAGGCACCTTACCTTCAGCACCACCGCCCGGCCTCCTAGTCTATATTCTTAACATTTAGGTTTTATTGTTGTCCATATAATGAAAACCAAGGACATGAGAGTGAGCAAAATAGTAAAGGCGCAATAGCAAAGTCTGAGTCAAGTGTAATGTGGAAAAAGTTCCAAATTGAACAGGCCTCAAATTTTCTATTCCTCAACCTGGGTTTGGGAAGCTTCCAGTCCTCCTTTCTAGACCAGTACACCAGCCCCATTCAGAGATCTCTTAAAACTTCAGAAGTACACCTACAATTTTACCTCCTAATACCTACCTCGCATTACCATTTAATTTTTAATTCAACATGTTTTCTCTCTTCAATTTCTCCCAGTTTTATTAACCAGATTTGACAGGCACAAAAATGAAGCAACCACTTGTTTCCATAATCATTTGATGAGTACATAATGAGAAGTACTTATCAGATAAATATGCTGCAATTAGCCTGAAACCACAATCCATCTGTGTTTTCTTTTACATCCAAATGTGGTAGAAGTTAATGGCAAGAACTTTCCCGATCATTTGCAAAGAGACAGAATGGAACCTGAGGGGACCCCCAAGTGAGTATGCAGACAAATACTCCTGACAAAAGGCTCCAGAATCTAGGACCTTTCCTGATTACTCAAATGATGAGACTGTAAAGTCAATTCTATAAGAAATTATCCCTTTTTGAAAGTTTGAATTCCTTAAAGGAGAAATGTAGGCAGTTCCTTAAAAGAAATATTGTTCATAGTTGGATCTTGATAAATATTTACAGAATTGAATTGCATAGGAGATTCTCCTAGGTCAAGGAAGCCACTCTAGAAATCTTGATTAAGATGTCTAAACTTAGAGAGTTCTTCCAATCACAGCATTTGGAGGTGAACATAATTAGGACAGATTCAAATTAGGAAAAATGTAATTTGGTGACTCAAAAAATTAGGCATTATGATAACTGTAAAGACTGCTTCCTAGGCAAAATTGTGAAACTTATGAAGTCTGTCATTTCAGGTGATTACTACTTGACTTTTGCCATTTAATCTTTTGAAAAAATTCATAGTTAGCTAGAAACACTGGTCAAACATTTCTGATTTCACTATGAATGGCTGCTTGTAATAAAAGCCCAACCAGGGTTTCTTCTCAAGAGGTAACTGCAAAGGAACCCTTGCCATCACAAATCAGTAAAATAATTAATAATTAAGACAACATGGAGGTAGATTTCCCACTCAACAACGTAGTGAGCTAAATATTTGTGAGATTGTGGTGGAATGGCAAAGTTCAAAATAGGAGAAATCATTGATGAAACAATTAGGTAATGCCCAGAAATTTGGGAGATTCTGCATTTCACTCTTTTGCATGTCAACTGGCTGAGTGTCCTGGGGAAGACTCTTGAGGGTAGTGGTCAGCAAGTAAGGTAAGATCAGTCTGTAATAATGAATAGAAAATTGCTGCATCCTACTGCCAGTCCAAATCCTTTCCTGCAGTCCAGCACCATATCTCAGGTCTCTCTGTTGGGTGGAGAGATATACCTTTCTGTCCCTTCATTAGAATGTGGCCAGTGCTGCCTATAATATTTTCTTCTAGTAGTTTTCATATCTCACTGCCAGCCCAGATCCTTCCTGAAGTACTGTAGAAGTCTCTTTTTTGTTTTTTTGTTTTGTTTTGTTTTGTTTTTTTGGTCACACCAGGTGACACTCAGGGGTTACTCCTGGCTATTTGATCAGAAATCGCTCCTGGTTTGGAGGACCATATGGAACACTGGGGGATCAAACTGCAGTCTGTCCTAGGCTAGTGCATGCAAGGCAGATGCCTTACTGCTTGTGCCACTGGTCTAGCCCTCTGTAGCAGGTCTTATGGCAAGATGCTTCTTGGGTAGGGACACTCTGTTTTAGGCCAAAGATTTTTTTTTAACTTTTGCTGTGCCTGTACAAAATACTGCCACCCCTTTTTATTTTTTTAGATAGGGACTCCTGCATTTTTCATAGCACCTGGGGATATGAATTACTTTGTTTTACACCATTCTCTGCATTTTCTATAAAATTAAGAAGGAAATAAAAAAGAAAGGATGGATCCAGGGTCCACTTGGTCTCAGGCACATTGGTGGAGATAAAATAGAACAAAACTAAATATCCAAGTGAAAGAAAACAACGATAGAATCAAAAGACCCAAACTATAACAATCCAAACTTAAAATGGGCCTATTATACTGGCAAGTTGCGGGACAAATTGTGAGGTTTGGGTTACACTCTGAGAACATAGTGGAGGGAGTTCAACACCAGTGATGGGATAGACCCTGATTCATTGTATAGCTAAAACCCAACTATGAAGGACTTTATAAATCACAATCATTTCAATAAAATAAAAAATTAATAGAAAATAATGAATAGAAAAATAAAATATTGACCTATTCCTCCATTGGTAGAGAACTGGTTAAATTTGCCATTATGAAATAGGGTAATTGAAGCTGAAATACAGCAGATAGGGCATTTGCCCACCAAGAGTAATTCCTGGGTTCAGATCGAGAACTAACTCTGAGTACCACCATATTTATCCCAAAAACGAGAGAGAGAGAGGGGAAATGTGGCAATTAAAAATGCTTATTTATCAACTATTTTGATAATAAAAACAAATGATTAAAGTTCCTATGTATAAACTCATAAAAATACACATACTGATGTTTTAACATACATGAAACAGAATGCATGTCGCTTGCAAGTTATATACATATAGTAAAACAGCAACAGGGTTTGATAGGATATGAACCCATTTTTAATTTTTATTTATTATTATTATTATTTTGGTTTGGGGTCACACCCAGTGGCACTTAGAGGTTGCTCCTAGCTCTGTGCTCAAAAATCACTCCTGGTAAGCTCAGAGGACCACATGGGATATTGGGAATCAAACCCGGCTCCGTCAAGGGTAGGCCATATGCAAGGCAAATGCCCTACCACTGATATGCACAAATTTTAGATTCTGCTAATTTCAAACGTGAGGAAGAATTGACCAGAGTTGCTTTCGTTTTATATTTTATTTCTCTTAATTTTTACTAATACATGCAGAAAATATTTGATTTCTTATCATTTTAAATTATTTTATATCCTTTTTTACTTCACTTCACACTTTGAGCACTTGAAGAAGGTGATTGTATGTCTGACTGTCAGAATCTGGACAATGGGAAAACTTGAGGAAACAAACTCTCCATTGGCAAGTTCAGATGTCTTCAATTTCCTTCAAGGAACCAGATTTGGCCTTTGTTGCTTCAAGAGGTCTTATGTCTAGCCTCAGCTGTCAATCTCTAGAGGCACCACCACATAAAGCTACATATTTCTAGCTATCTTGTAACTTCTGCCTTCAAAATCAACTTATCTGGCTTTTAATTTTCACTTTATTTTTATTTAAATCATTGTGATTTACAAAGATATTCATAATTGGATTTCAGACATACACTGTTTCAGGACCAATCCCACTACCAGTGTCAGCCTCCCTCCACCAATGTTCCCAGAATTCATTTCATGCCACTACACCTTGCCCCACTGCCTCCCAGTATATCAGCACCATTTTTTATTTTGGTTATTAAAGTTTGGATCTCCTGATTTCATTGTTGTTGACTCTGTCTTGAATATTTAGTTTTAACCTTTCTTAACAGCACCGATATACTTGAGACACCTTGACCCCTCTCCCCATCCTTTCATATTTAAATTGTCACTTAATTTTTTAAATTTGAATCAATATTGGTTTATAATGTTATATAAGGTTTTTAAATGTCAGCATCTGTAGGTATTATGCCTATTTTGCCATTTGTTTCAAATGGTCTAGATTCCTAGCCAGGACCTTAAAAAGCTATGCACAATGAAAATTAAGAGACTTCAATAGAGGTATTCTGCAGTAATATTTGAAATAGATAATAGAACAAGTTTTAAAGCAATCTCTAGCCCCTTAAACTGTTCTATCTTTGAATAAAGTCAAATCTCTATCATTCACTGAAAGGGGTTGGGAGTTCAGAATACTTATTGCTACCTACACCATTTGAATGCTAAATTTCCAAATAAGCATACAATTTTTAGGGCCAATATCATCTTTGAGGCAAGCTCATTTGACATATTACTAATAGTGATATTTGATGTTATGCTTCCAACTTGCCTGACATTACATCCCATGCTACTTTTATTATCTCTTTTAATTTCCACTACTACCTAGGAAAAATGTATGATTAGTTTTACCCTATGGGTGCAAAAGTGGAAAACAAATGTCTTCAAGGGTACATATATGGCATAGCTGCATATCAACACAACAGCCTAGTTTCGAAAGTATGTGGTGATTATCAGTGTACAGTTAAACATTCTTTGCTAAATAATGATTCTAAATATTATCTATAGTCTGCAGTATATTATAACTTTTTCTGTACTATTTCTTTCTGCTTTGCATTGCTTTCTTTTTTTTTTTGTTACAGATGGCTAATGTCTGTAACTATTAATATTTATGCTTCGCGAGTCCTTATACCTCATGGAAGAGAGCGGGACGGAGGAAGATCTGCAAACAGAAAATATTAATGTAGAAATGAGAACCACAAGTCGTATGTGGGACCGCACGCGGGAAATGAAGCGAGGGCAATTTTATTAAAAATTGCCTCAGCCTTAAATAGCAAAAATCTGGAATGCAAGGTAAGGGCAAAGCCAAAAGAAAAAGGGGGTGCAATCCTGAAATTGAAACTAGGATTAGCATATGAAATGGCAGAGAAGCCAGAGTCAAGGAAGGACAAATGGATGCTAACTGAAACTTTGCATCTGAAAGGTCCAGGCCAGGAGATGGAAAGGAATTTCTGTTTTTGGGGTTCATCTAGTATTGGGTAGAAACAAAAGAAGTGAAACTCAGGAAGTAGGAAAAGGCAGATAGCTAATGGGGGAGCGAAAAATATTGAGTAATTATGCAATTATCAGGTAGAGGAAAAGATGTTTTGTGTTTTGGGAAAAACATGAAACTAGTTATGCATTATTGAGCTTGGAGAAAAAAAGGGAAACTTCCCTGGCGCCAGAGCCAGAGAGACTGCCCAGCGGGGGTGCATCAGGTTTTCCTGGCGGTTTTTGGTACGGCCTTTCTTTGTCTGCAAGGAGGAATTTTGAGACCTTATATTTTCTTAAAGGGGAAAGGGTAAAAATTGTCACAGCCTCTATGAAATTATGTTTCAGACAATCCACGCACATGACAGCTCAGAGCGGGCCTTTCTGACATGATTTCCTCTCAGGAGTTTTTTCACACCTGAGAGCTGTGACATTTTTTTTTTGTGGTTTTTTTGGGTCACACCCAGCGGTGCTCAGGGGTTACTCCTGGCTCCATGCTCAGATATTGCTCCTGGCAGGCACAGGGGACCATATGGGGCACCGGGATTCAAACCGATGACCTTTTGCATGAAAGGCGAATGCCTTACCTCCATGCTATCTCCCGGGCCCCTGCATTGCTTTCTTGACATCCACACTTGAACCTCTAATATACTTCTTGGATATTTTGTGACTTCCAAGAGAACTTGTTTTCACTCAGAAACTGTTTCTTCCCTAGTAATTGGTTTTATAATATACTTGACAGCTTAGACTAAAAATTTTGAAATTATCCTCAATTTCTCTCCTTCAAATTTTATTCAATCAACTAGAAAATTTTGATGTCTTTTTCTCCCCCCAAACCATGTAGTATGCCCATTGCACTATCAGAACCTGTTTTAAATTCCCTAACTGGATGAGGGCAGTATCTTCAAACAATTGTACTTATTTCCATACCTGCCTTCTCCAGTTGCTCCAGAATATTCAATAACTCAAGAGAAATCATTTATTGTACTGCCAAATTTCAAAACTTCAATTGCTTTATAGAGAGTAATCTTAATAGTAGGTAGTGGCTTACCAAGTACAATATGCTTTATATAAAAAAAAAGTGTAAAAGTTTCAAAAGACCTTATGTTTGATTTCTTTTTTGCTTGTTTTTGTTTTGTTTGGGGGACATTTCCAGTGGCACTCAGGTGTTACTCCTGGCTATGAGCTCAGAGGTTGCTCCTGGCAGGTTCTGGGGACATAATGGAATGTCAGGAATTGAACCCAGGTCAATCGTGTACAAAGCAAACACCCTGCCCGCTGTGCTATCAATTCAGACCCTTATGATTGGTTTCTTTTCTGACAATCACTATCTTGGAATTCTTAGTAAATTAAGCTAGTAGCTCTGAATTTAGCCTATTCCCCATGAATGATATTGCCAATCCTGTCTGCACTCCCTAGCTCATTAGGATTTCTTTTTATTTTTTTCTCTGACGATTCTCCCTTTAGCTTCATTATTCCCACAACAGTGAAATCCTTGATGTTGTTAAGTACACCACATGAGTCATTATATCTGGGTCTTTATCTCTGTTTTTCCTTTGATCTAAAAGACACTTTTTTCCCTATGTATGCACACAGTTTCCATCTTGTCATTCTAGTTTCAAAGTAAATAAAGTACTTTTCTGACCATCCAATGGATGCAACTTCATCTGAGACTATGGTTACTTTCTATGACAATTCTGTTTTGCTTCCTTCATGACAATTACTTTATCCAAAATTACTACTATTTTTTTATATCTTTGTTGCTATTTTCTCTGACGAGAGTTTAACTTTATGAACAGGCAATGATGTAGTTATTTTAGCTCAGTAAGAATTTATGAATACTAAAGAAGTTTGGACTGATGGAGATAAAATCATAGTCCAACATTAATACAGGACACTGATGTCAGAATCCTGTGACATCTGCCCAAAAAGAAAAGCCCAGGCCCAGATGGATTTCCTAATGAATTTTTTCAAATCTTTCAAGAGGAGCTACTATCAATCCTAACCAGGTTGTTTCATGAAATTGAAAAAAACGGGAATACTCCCAAACAGCTTTTATGAAGCTAACATCATCTTGACACCAAAACCGGATAGAGATGCTGCCAAAAAAGAAAATTACAGACCAATATCCCTGATGAATGCCGATGCTAAGATTTTCAACAAAATCCTGGCAAATAGGATCCAATGCGTCGGCAAGAAGATTATACACTACGATCAAGTAGGCTTCATTCCAGGAATGCAGGATTGGTTTAACATCCGTAAATCTATTAACATCATACACAACATCAACAAGAAGAAAAAGAAAAATAACATGATCATATCAATAGATGCAGAGAAAGCATTTGATAAGGTCCAGCACCCATTCTTGATCAAAACTCTCAGCAAGATGGGAATAGAAGGAACCTTTCTCAATCTAGTTGAAGCCATTTACCACAAGCCAATGGCAAATATTATCC
>PVKC010010996.1:0-25152 GCA_004027635.1 Crocidura indochinensis
AAAAAAAAAGTTTAAAAAAGATAAACAATAATAATAAAAAAATAATAATAAAAATGAAGTGAATCTGGGACTGGAGAGATAGGGCATTTGCCTTGCAAGTGACTGATCCAGGACTGACTTGGTACGAATCTCGGAATCTCATATGGCCCCCCATGGTTGCCAGGAGAGAGATTTCTGAGCTCAGAACCCCAAAAATAACCCCTGAGTGCCACCGGGTGTGACCCAAAAACCAAAAAAAAAAAAAAAAAGAAGTGGAGTAAATCAAAATGATATGAAAATATAGATGAAGGGCTGGAATAGTGTATAAATAAGTGAAAAGAATTTTTTATTTTATTAATGTTGTGTTCCTAATATTTTCTTTTGCACAGAGAATACATACATATATATACCTGATAATATAATATGCATAAGATACAGAATGCTATTTCTCATAGGATATAAGAAAGGCTAGAGAGATAGCACAGTGGTAGGATGTTTACCTTGCACATGGCTGACCAAGCACATATGATAGTTTGATTCCCAGCATCCTATATGATCTCTTGAGTGTGCCAGGAGTGATTTCTGAACACAGAGCCAGAAACCCCTGAGCATCACCAGCTGTGACCCCCCAAAACACACACACACAAAAACTAGATATAAGGAAATAAATATAATCAACGAATGATAGAAAGCAATAAAATCTAAAATCTAGTCTACAGAATTAAGTTACCAAGGAGGATGTGATGTTGGAGCATTGTATGTATGAAACCTGTTATTAAGAGTATTGTGATTTAGGCACATGTCTAAATTTAAGACTGTGAATGATAGAGTTTTAAGTCTGCACTATGATGTTCAGGTCTAGTCTTGCTGGAAGCCACCAGGCCACCCAGGCAGTGCCCAAGGATACAACTCTGAGTCATAAGCTCCAGTCCTTAGAATTATATTCCTGAACTCTTGGCTGTGTGTGTGTGTGTGTGTGTGTGTGTGTGTGTGTGTGTGTGTGTGTGTGTGTGTTTTGGAACGGCACTCAGATGTACTCAGTGTTTACTTCTAGCTCTGTGCTTATGATCGATCCTGGCAATGCCCAGTAGACTATGATGGTACAGGGGGTCAAATCAGTGTCAACCACATGCCTTACCTCCTATACTATCTCCTTGGCCCCTTAACTCAGTATTCCATATAGTATTAACGATATTTTATATTAAAAAATTCCAACCTGGGGCCGGAGAGATAGCATGGAGGTAAGGAATTTGTCTTGCACACAGAAGGACGGTGGTTCAAACCCTGGCATCCCATATGGTCCTCCGAACCTGCCAGGAGCGATTTCTGAGCATGGGGCCAGGAGTAACCCCTGAGAGCTGCCAGGTGTGACCCAACCCCCCCCCCCACACACACACACAAATTTTTCCAACCTACAGAAAACTTGGAAGAATAATATGATGAGAGCCGAAGAGATAGCATTTACCTTGCATGGAGATTGATGGTGGTTTGAATCCCAGCATCCCATATGGTCCTCCGAGCCTGCCAGAAGCGATTTCTGAGCATAGAGCCAGGAGGAACCCCTGAACACTATTGAATGTGACCCCAAAATCAAACAAACAAACAGAATAATATGATGCATACTTTTTTATTTCACTTGTAAATTCTGTAAATATCTGGCATTTGCAACATTCATTTTTTTCTCTGTGTGTGTCTGAATGTTGCATGTATACATAAATATGAGGTATACCCAATAAAGTCTGTATTTGCTTCTAAACCAATTCAAAATAAGATGTAGAACCATGGTACCACACTATGGAACAAAAGAAGGCACTTTCCTAAAGTACTATCATATCATATCATTATCACTGGGAATGTTTATCTTAGAACACTTGTCTTGGATGTATGGGTTTGGGACTTATTCTCTCCATTCATAGGTTCAAGCACCACTGGTAGTGAATCCTGAGCATCAAATTGGGCATAGCTCCCAAGCACTGAAATCAAAAGCAAAGATCTCCCTAAGATCTGATATCACACTGAGGAGATTTAACTTTAAAGCACTGGTGTAGGGGACTGGAGCAATAGCACAGTGGGCAGGGCATTTACCTTGCACAGTTGATCTATATTTGATCCTGGCATCCATCTAGTCTCCTGAGCATTGCCAGGAATGACTCTTGAGCCAAGAGTAACCCCAAGCACCATTAGGTGTGGCCCAAATACCAAAATAAAAAAGAACAACTGCAGTTGACTGATATTTTAAAAATGTATTTTATAATTCAGGAGGCTGTGATGTTGGAACATTGTCTGTATGAAACCTGTCATTAATAGTACTATGATAGGGGGCCGGGTGGTGGCGCTGGAGGTAAGGTGCCTGCGCTAACCTAGGTCGGACCGCGGTTCGATCCCCCGGTTCCCCATATGGTTCCCCGTGCCTGCCAGGAGTGACTTCTGAGCGAATAGCCAGGAGTAACCCCTGAGCATCACCAGGTGTGCCCCCCCGCAAAAAAAAAAAAAAAACAGCACTATGATAAATAACATTTAAAAATTTTATGGACTGATGGGGCCAAAGAGATAGCACAGTGTTAGGGCTTTTGCCTTGCACGCAATTGACCCAGGATGGATGGTAATTTGATTCCCGGCATCCCATATGGTCCCCTGACCCTGCCAGGAGCGATATCTGAGCAAAGAGCCAGGAGTAACTCCTGAGCGCCGCCGGATGTGACCCACAAACAAACAAAATAATTTATGTAATGAAGAGTAAAAGTTATCTTTTCAGGACCCCACTCCCCACTCCTTTTTACCCACTCTGCTTATTCTAACTTCTTCATCTCTGCCGGTCTAGAAAAATCCCCAGCCTTTCTGTTTATCTTAATGACACTGACATTATTAAGAAGTTCAGCAGGTTGTCCCGTTGAATGAATTAGATTTTGTGATGGATTCCCACAATTCATTTTATTTTATTTTTATTACTTTTGTTTGTTTCGGGTCACACCCGGTGGCGTTCAGGGGTTTCTCCTGACTCTGTGCTCAGAAATCGCTCCTGGCAGGCACTGGGGACCACATGGGATGCCAGGATTCGAATCACTGCTTTTCCTGAATTGACTGCATGCAAGGCAAATATTCTACCACTGTGCTGTGTCTACGGCCCCCAGGATTCATTTTAGATGGAGAGTTTGGAGCAAGAATGTTACTCAGAAAATGCACTTCCAGCATTTATATCAGGAAAGCATGAGGTCATCTACCCACATGATTTTTGATACCAAGGTTAATTTTTTTTTTTTAGTTAATTGGGGGCGGAGAGATGGCATGGAGGCAAGGCCTTTGCCATGCATGCAGAAGGATGGTGGTTTGAATCCCAGTATCCCATATGGTCCCCTGAGCCTGCCAGGAACAATTTCTGAGCATAGAGCCAGGAGTAACCCCTGAGTGCTGCTGGGTGTGACCCAAAATTAAAAAAAATTTTTTTATTTGATTAAGAGGACATTCAGTAGCTTTTTGCACAATAAAGACATCTGACAACCTCAATGATTAGTAATCGCATTATGGGTGTCAAATTTTCATAGATAGCAAAATTTTTGACTACTATGCCTCTTCCCCTGTCCCATTAGAAACTCTCTCAGGTTCTGGTGTGACTGAGAACTCACTCACCCCACCACCCAAGAGGCTATTCCTTGTGTTGTGGAATATCTCCATTGTAATAATTTATTGCAGTGATTCATAATTATATTTATTCATGAATTGTAACAATTCGTACAACTCTGCCTAACATTTTTGAGGCACCTTACAATTTATAGAGCATTTTCACACATGTTGTGGATTTGTATTTTCCCCAGATTTCCTTTCTATTCTATCAGAAGTGAATATTAATTTACTCATTTCCTCCAGCCTTTCATCTGGACCACATGTCAGGCACTGAGCAAGAAACTGGGGAGTTGGGGAACCTGGAGATGGGGATGTAGAATCAGATCTGAAGGAGAGATGAATAAACAGATGGCAGTTACCTCGGTGGGATACTTGCAGTATCCTGACCTTGCAAGTGAAGAAATGAAGCCCCTGGAAACAAACATGATTTTCTCATATGATTCTTTTTTTTTCTCATATGATTCTTGATTCTTTTTAATAATATATTTATTTAAGCAAAATGATTAAAACATGATAGTAGTTGGGTTTCAGTCATAAAAAGAACACACCCCCTTCACCAGTGCAACCTTCCCACCACCATTGCCCCCTATTTCCCTCCTCCCCTACCCCCTACCTTTCTTTGAGACAGACATTCTACTTCTCTCACTATTTACCATTGTCATGATAGTTGTCAGTGTAGTTATTTCTCTAACCGCACTCACCACTCTTTGTGGTGAGCTTCATATCATGTGCTGGTCCTTCCAGCCTTCATCTCTATTGTCTCTGGGCACTACTACAAGAATGTCCTTAATTTTTCTTAAAACCCATAGATGAGTGAGACTATTCTGTGTGTCTCTCTCTCCCTCTGACTTATTTCACTCAGCATAATAGATTCCATGTACAACTGTGGATAGGAAAAATTCATGACGTCATCTCTCCTCACGGCTGCATAATATTCTATTGTGGTCTCATATCACTCTTTTTTTGTTTGTTTGTTTATTTATTTTTGGGTCATACCTGGTGATGCTCACGGGTTACTCCTGGCTATGTGCTCAGAAATTGCTTCTGGCTTGGGTGGCTATATGGGATGCCGGGCGATCATCAAACCACTGTTGGTCCTAGGCAAGGCATGCAAGGCAAACACCCTACCCCTTGTGCCACTGCTCTGGCTCCCTAATATGACTCCTGATTGTTAACCCAAGTTGATTCTTCCTTTTGAGCACCTAAGCCCCAGGCTTAACTCTGTACCCTATACTAAACTCCTAGAAGAGGAAATAAGGACCTGTCAAATATGATTCTTGGGATTTTCCCTGTGTCCCCCATGCCTAGCTCAATGCAGAGCAGAATGTCCTGACAAAGATGCCCAGTGATCCTAATGCCGGTAACATGAGCTGGGTGCTGGTCTTTTCAGAATCAATTCATCCATTCATTCATTCAGTTCAGTGACATTTACATGGACAGATAGCAGACATACACAGTTAATCAGGCCTAGTGGAGGAACTCTCCGTCTGAAGACCACACCACAAAATTCCCCAATGAGTAATTCCCTGTAAATACTGGTCTGTTGACCCAGTTTTGGGGGGATTTCAGGGTGAGAATGACTCTGAGAAAGGAGTTAATAGACGGGAAGTATCTCTATGAGTTGAGGTCAAAGGGTAAAGGCAGAGAGGCAGAACAAGACTCACCTACCTGCTGTGAATTTGAAGTATGGAAGCCTGAGCTATTTGCAGACAGAAGGGGAAGGGGGAAAGGTGAACTCAGCTGCCTATTTCTTGGATGAGTGTGTGCTTTTAATAGAGACTGGGATGTGATCTGGGGTGGTCCTTTGCAGGTGTTCCTTTAAAGGACACTTTTTGTGAGGTGTCCTTTCAGAGAGGCATCCTAGTTGCAAACACGAAGGTCAAGAATTCTAAAAATCTTGACTTCCAATTACTACACTTCAACAAATAATTGTGCTCGAGAATGCTGATGCTGCTTTGTGGACTGGGATATGTGTGTATGTATGTGTGTAGGGGATATGCCTTTTTCTTTCTTTCTTTTTTTTTTTTTTTGTCTGCGTTCCTTTTTTTTTTTTTTTTTTTTTTTTTTTTTTTTTTTTTTTTTTTGATCTTTCTCCCCCTGCTGTTCTCCACCCCTACAATAAGCTGAGGCAGTGTAAGTTACAATTTATTAGCTGGTTGCCATGGGTTACATCAGTGCTCCACAGATATTCCCTTCAGAAATAGCAGCATTTAATGTAATGTAAAAGAGAACCACAGTCTCACCACTTGGTTGGCTTTTGCTGGCTTGCAATATCATATCTTTCCCTGCTGACACAGAATCTTGGAGAAATTAGCTGGCGTTTTTATTTGGGGATGGGATGGGTGTCTGTGAAACCTTCTTGTTTCCTGAAAAGAGTATGCAAACCCAGGGTGTCTAAAAGATCTGAGGTGCTGAAGTGGGGTGCCAAGCAGTGTTGGAAACCCAACTCTTTGTTTCCCATCCTTGCTCCTTATTTAAAACACAGAGAGGGGTATCTGTGCATCCTGGGTCAGTTCATATTTTAGGGAGCTGAGATCTAACTACCATTGAGTTAATACTTGTTGTAGGATGCTTAAAAAATTTGTTGACTGGTGAGTTTGGATAAATAATATTTAGTTCGGAGGCCAGAGTAATGACACACAGGTAGGGCATTTGCCTAACACATAGCCAACCTGGGTTTGACACCTAGCATCCCATATGGTCCCTTGAGTACCACAAGGAGTAACCCCTGAGCAGCACCAGGTGTGCCCCCAAACAAAAACAAAACAAAACTAATAATATTTAACTAGAGGATGGACTTAGTGGAAAGAGTTAGCAGGTAGCAACCTAGGGCCTAGTTGTTCTGTGGAAGGAGATTGGCAGTGCCAGTCCTGCTGTCTTATGCTTTTCTACATTCTGTCTCCATCTATTACTACAGTTTCCCATGGCAGGGTTGACCTCTTTCATGCAGAGTTCACTGGATCATTGTTTAAGTGTGTGCTGGCCCAATAGGGTCCATTCTAGAAGAGGATACTACTAAGAAGATTGGCTCTAGAGCTAAGTGGTCTGAATTCAAGAACTGACAACCACTTTCCAGATGAACTGGAGTACATTCACGATTTGGAGAGTCAATTTCCACATGGAAAAATGGAATCATGGTGCTTACTGCAGGCCTGTTCTTAAGGGGAAGTATCTATTAATGCACTGAGTAGGTGCTGGTAATGAGTAGGGTGTCTGGCACTGAATAGGCTATCTGGCACTGGAAGGGCTCAATAAGGCTTCCTATTAGAATTCAGAGAACTAACCTTTTGTTGTTGTTGTTGTTGTTTTTGGACCACACCCAGTGGTGCTCAGGGGTTACTCCTGGCTATCTGCTCAGAAATAGCTCCTGGCAGGCACGGGGGACCATATGGGACACCAACCACTTTAGGTCCTGGGTCGGCTGCTTGCAAGGCAAACACCGCTGTGCTATCTCTCCGGCTCCAGAAAACTAACTTAATGGCTGGGAGTAGGCCTTGCTTGGGGAGGCCTGATTCCCAGTAAGGGGACCACATGGCCTCTGAAGCATTGCCTAGAGTGACCCCTGAGCCCAGAGCCAATGTTGCCCTTGAGTACATGGCCCTAATCACAGCACCCTCAAAAATGTCTCCACTTATTCTGACTTCTCTAGAACACCAAAATCTGAGTCATATGTCTTTTTATTTTAACTTTATTTATTTATTTATTGATTGATTGATTGATTGGTTTCTATGTCAGACTTAGTAGCACTCAGGGGTTACTTCTGACTCTGCACCAGAAATTGCTCCTGGCAAGCTGGGGGACCATATGGGATGCCGGAAATGGAACGTGTTCTCTCTTCGGTTGGCTGCATGTAAGGCAAATGCCCTACTACTGTGCTCTCTCTCTCTGATCCTTGAGTCATATGTCTATTGGGAATTTCCTGTTTGTTTGATACCAATTCAGGACTCTAAAATGGTTCAGGGGTAGAGCATGTACCATATGGTTATGAGGTCACAAGTTAGACTCTTGGCACTACCTCAAATGCTGAGGGTGATTCAGGCAGGGAATCCTTAGATATACCATATTGTATATGAAGATCCTGACTTCTGTTTGGGGCATTTTGCAATGTGTAGGACCTCCATAAGCCCCACAGCTATGTGTGTGTTGCTCTTGTCATTGCAGCCACAAAGAAAGGGAAGGAGAAAATAAGTAAATGAATAAATTAAAAAGTCCATGCTATTTCTCCATACAAGAGCTTACTTTATTTATTTATTTTTGGTTTTTGGGCCACGGCCGGTGATGCTCAAGGGTTACTCCTGGCTCTTAACCACAAATAGTTCCCGGTTTGGGAGACCATATGGGACACAGGGATCAAACCGTGGTCAGTCCTAGGTCAGCTGTGTGCAAGGCAAATGCCCTACCACTGCGTCACTGCTCCAGCCCCAAGAGCTTACTTTATTACCATTATTTTCTCTTTGTCTTTTGTTTTTGTTGTTGGTCCATACCAAACAATATTCAGAACTTGCTCCTGGCTCTGATGCCAGAGATTAAACCCAGATCTGCTGCATACAAAGTAAATGCCCTACCTGCTGTACTATATTGTTATAGCCCGATTTTTGTTTTTGTTTTTGTTTTAGGTCACACCTGGTGCTTCTGAGGGCACTATTTTCTATGCTTGATGTTCTCTCTTTGTGGTATCTAGGGAAGCCATGAAACTCTGGCCTCCTGTATGCAAAGCAAGCTCTCAGTCCATTGAATGGCCTCTGGCCCATTTTATGCATGCATCTTTATTTATTTTTAAGCTTTTGATTGTTAGACTGTATCAGATTATGCTCAGTTGTTACTTCTTTCTCTTCACTCAGGAATCACTGCTGGAAGTCCATACAAAACCAAATATAATGCTGAGGACCAAATCCAAGTTGGTCAAATGCAAGGCAAGTATTTTATCCATTGTACTATCTCTCCAGTACCAGCAAGCTGTTTTTCAACTTATATTTTTAATTTTATTTCATGTATTTTATTTCATTAACTTATTTTATTTATTTTTATTCCAGCAAGTTATTTTTTCAAGACTAGCAGGGAAGATAATATATGAGAAAAGCTCTTGCCTTGCATGCAACTGATCCCAGTTGACCCCAGGATATCACATGATCCTGAAGTCAATTTTTTTTATCATAAATCACAAAACAGCTCCTAAACACTGCTTGGTGCATATTCCAACCCTCTGACCCTGTTGGTTGCATGCAAGGCAAGCAAGTTACCCTGTAACCATCTCTCTGTTCCCTTTAATCTTGTTGCAAATGGAATTTTTGGGACTTGTTTTGTCAATCCTGCTTCTTCCACAGCAATACCTGATATACAGAAATGTCTAGTGGTATTTTACTAAATGAGTAACTGAAGTCTGAAGAGGCAAGTGTATGAATTCTTAGTTACTCCATACCATATTCAGGGCTAAAGCTCTAGTGTACAGGTCCTAAAATGCCACTGGGAGAAGCAGTCTGTGAAAGCCATGGTTGGCAGGGTTTCATCTGCAAGCCAGAGAAAGGGCATTTCATGAGAAGTGTTCTCATGCTCCCTAACAAGAAGTCTTGTTCTTCAGTGACCACATATTGAAAGGGTTTCTTCAGCTTTGTTAAGTAGCTTAGCAAACCAACCCAATGGCAAACTTTGCTCTTCTTTCTTTTCAAAGGGAGTCTCATTTGTCACACTTCCTCCAGTGGCTCCTGCTCACAATTCTGGCCAGGAATCTGTCATTGTCCTTTCTGAAACTAGTCAACTAGTCACTACCCATAGGGAAATAATTACCTAAGAACTGCTCAGAATAAAATGGATTCAGGAGTAGGACAGGTAGCTAAGTAAAATGGGGGTTGTCAGGAAGAGAAAAAGCATGAAGCTCAAGTGACCTTGGACAAAACCATCACTTAGTGTCATTTATTCGCTCATTCATCTGTTTGTTTTGGAACAAAGTAGCTGCCAGTGGGGATGGGAGAGGCAAGAAGACTTCTCCCCTAAAGAAGAGGGAAAGGTGATGAACCCCCAAACAGACAGTGAGATAATCATAGATCATTGTTGAAAAGGAAATCTTGAGAGTGGCAGAGCCAAGAGTGAATAGAATATCTAATAGAAGGTGTATTTAATGGAATGGCCCAATCAGTCAAATGGAGGTCAGGAGGAAGAGTTGGAGACAGCAGCAAGTGCAAAGGCCCAGAGGCAGAAATGAGGTGACTTCGTGGTTGGAGCTAAGTCGTAGCTTATGATTTATTCAACTGGTTCCTGGCCACACTAGCCTGGTTCCTGCCCCAGGCTTGAAGACAGTTGAACGGGCAACAATACTAACATGCCCTGTCCTTTCCTGCCCAGACTTGCAGTCACACCCAGAACAGAGACCCAGCTGCAGAGATCATGGGGCTTTGGGCCTCACTCAGCCTGGAGAAGAAAAGCAAAGCAAAGCCTTCTCCACTTTGACAAAGAATCCTCACATGAGGTCACATGAGGTGCTGCCTAGAGGCAATCCACAGCCATACCCCTGGGTGTAAAAGCCACATGGAAGGTAAGGCCACATGAAACGGGATCTGGGGTGTCCTGAGGTGAGATGGGGCCCTTTGCTCCTCATTTGTGGCAGGCAGGGTGGGCTCCTAAGCTCTGTATGCGTGTGGATCGTAGGTAATGCTCTTGCCAAGGGGTCAAGTAGGTGCAAATCTTTCTGCCCTGCTCTCATCTGGCTTTTGGGGTCTCCAAATCTTATTCCACCTGAGCCCAGCAGTGCCTCTCCCTTCTGGGTCAAACCTGGCCACTAAGGTCTTCTCCATATCTTTACTTAAGAGTCTGTTTTCCTTTGCAGCCTGGGGGGAAACCAATGTGGACACAACCTGCCAGTTTTGCTTCTACCCACGGCTTTTGTAGCCCTTCCATGGGCATGTCTCACCCAGTCTATGAGCTGTCTGGCCCTCCTCAGCCCTGGGTTCCTAATAGCCAGCATGAAAATAAACAAGGATTCCCTGGGGCTGGAGAGATACACAACCCACACAGAGTTGAGTCCCAGCATTCAATAAGATTTCCTAAGCACTACCAGGAGTAATTCCTGAATGCAGAGCCAGGAGTAAGCTCTGAGCATGCCGGATGTGGCCCCCAAACAAAACAAAACAAAACAAAAAAGGGTTCCCTTGTTCCAGAGTGGCCTCAGGACTCTTGGGTAGAATTTTGGGTATCTGGAGAACCGGGAGGTTAGTTAATGTTCACCCCAATGTGTGACTGCAGAAGAGACTATCACTCCATTTCCCATGCCTGACACTGCTCTGTCCCCCTTGAGATGGTTCTTTGTGGCAGATGGCTCCCTCCACATTAGGTCAGACCATGTCTTTTGTTAGTGCAAAAGTGGATGTATTTCTGACTCACGGTTTTAGAAATAGTGTAAAGGATTTTCATACAAAACTCAGATGCTTCAGTTAGTAGCTTATTTAATTAGTTTAATTAGATGAATTTGCCCTCTCATGAATGATGTCACTCAACCTGTTCCTACCATCTGCTTGCCTCCAGTGACTGTCCAACAGCTTGGTCTTTTCCCTACATCCTTCTTTACTCACTGTACATATTTCTTTTTTGTTTTGTTTTGTTTTGGGTCACACACGGCAGTGCTCAGGGGTTACTCCTGGCTCTACACTCAGAAATCTCTCCTGGCAGGCTCAGGGGACCATATGGGATGACGGGATTCGAACCACCATTCTTCTGCTTGCAAGGCAAGTGCCCTACCTCCATGCTATCTCTTCTGCCCCTGTACATATTTCTTATCTGGAAAGTGCAGCTGGAATTCTGTTCCCTGTGTTCCCTGAATGCTCTGTAATCTGTTACTTGGCCCCTCTAGGATTTTACTCAACAGCTTCCTGCCATCTTAGTTTTCTTTAGTCTCCAGCCATGGCCATTTGCACACAGATGAGAATCTCTATCCCTATGTCCCTAAGAGCAAAGAACTAGCTACCTGACCAGTGTTTCCTTTTATTTATTTATTTTGATTTTTTGTTTGTTTTTGGGCCACACCTGTTGACACTCAGGGGTTACTGCTATCTATGCTCTCAGAAATCACTCCTGGCTTGGGGGACCATATAGGATGCTAGGGGATTGAACCGTGGTCTTTTCTTAGGCTAGCACGGGCAAGGCAGATGCCTTAGCCCCTATGCCACCGCTCTGACCTTAGGGTTTCCTTTTATTTTGTATGTCCCACCTCTATCTGTGCCTTCATCCACTTTGCTTGGATGCCTTTTCATAATCGAGATTTCGAGGCACCAGTTCGATTAATTAATATACCTGGTGTTTTGCCCTCTTACTTCCATTCTATCACATCCATGTTGAATTCTCTCACATCCAACTCCCTAACTCTCCTCTCTCTGTCAAAAGCTCTTGAGGGGAGTCCTAACTGGACTTATTTATCCAGAGTCCTGAAGTATGAGTGGGTACCTGGTAAGGAGTGGGAGAAGAGGAGTTGAGCTAGAGAGCCAGCATGTGACAGAAAAGTCCATGGAGGGAACTCATCTTAAGGCCAGCTCTCCTTTGCAAATGAGAAAACAGGAAAGTCCAGGGAGGGAAAGTGGATAGCTCATGGTAGGGTGGGGCTGACATGTTTCCTGACTTTCAGGTCTCTGTTCAGTTCACAATGTTATCTGCTTGCTTCCCGTCAGAGTTTTGCAGAAGATCCTTGTAGCCTGGAGCAACTTCTTCCATTCTACCTCCTGGAAGCCTGGGCCTTCCAGGATGCTTTCAAAATAAAGACCAACTGGTGCTTGAACAAGAGTCCTAGGATAGGGCACTTGCTTTGCACAAAGTCAAGCTGGGTACTATCCTCAGCACCCTATATGGCCCCCCCTGAGCACTGTTAGATGTGACTCTTGAGAACAGAGCCAAGTATAAGGTCTGAGTGTCACCAGATTTGGTACAAAAATAAAGTAGGCCACGTATTTAATATTGTCTACTTATTTTTATTGACTTTTTATTTATTTATATTTTGGGAGGTTTCTTTGGGAGGGTCACACCTGGCATCACTCAGGGGTTACTCCTGACTCTATGCTCACAAATCGATCCTGGCAGGCTCAGGGGACCATGTGCGATGCCAGGATTCAAACCACCGTCCTTCTGCATGCAGGGCAAATGCCCTACCTCCATGCCATCTCTCAGGCTTATTTATTTATTTATTTTTTTATTTTCTACTTATTCTATAGAACAGGACTAGGACTCCTGTAGGAGGTTGGGATGCATGCTGGGAACAGTGGTGACGGGAGGTTATCACTGGTGGTGGAAATGATCCTAATTCTCTGTCACTATGCACCTTAAAAGAGAGATAGCACAGAGGTAAGGTGTTTGCCTTGCGTGCAGAAGGTCAGTGGTTCAAATCTCAGCACCCCATATGGTCCCCCGAGCCTGCCAGGAGTGATTTCTGAGTGTAGAACCAGGAGTAACCCCTGAGCGCTGGCGGGTGTGACCCCCCCCAAAAAAAAAAACACAAAACAAAGCAAAAAATATATACAGTGTGAAAGATTTGTAATTCACGATGGTCTCAAGAAAATTAAAAATAATAGAAGTGAATATTTTCTGCTTCAACAATTAGTTGAAACACTCTTTGTTGTTTGGGCTTTGTTAGATTGCTGTCTAGATTATAAATTTATAATGTAAGGATTTGGGCTTCTTCTTTAGGCTCTCTGGAAAATGCAATATGAGCCCAATTTGGGGGACACATCATCTGAGGTGGAAGGACAGAAAAGCTGAGATTTTTCTCCCTTCAGGACTTTTGGGTTTGGCCATACTGGTCTGGGGCAGAGTGCTTTTCATTCAGTTAAAACAGCTTGTATGAAACATCCTTAGGGTGGCCCCGGGCCAGGGCAGGCTTCCATCATTCCATTCACACGGGGCTAGGCTTTTCGAAGCTTCTGTCACTTGGGGTTGACACTCTGGATTCCTTGGAAGCCAGCTGGGCTTTGGGTTCAGGAGTCCAGGCATGAAATCCAACCTTTCTTTCAAAAAGACTCTTCTGCCTTCTCTCTCCTTCAAGTGGGATTTTGGCTCTGGGACTGGGTTTAAACATTGCATTTCAATTTTCCTTGCATACCCCACCAGGCCCTAGGGCAATGGGGGTGCTTAAAATGAACACCAACCCAAGCCCTCTACCTGCCAACTGTTCGATTAAGCTGCTTAGGTCTGTTTCCACCATCCTGTCTTTCAAATATTTATGTGGCAGATTATAGGCAAGCTTCAAAGGCAAGGAAATGCAAATCTGTTCTATAAATCATAGAATAACACAGCTGCTGTCTTCCTCGAGTGACAGTTTACGAATGCCAGCATTTCTGTCAGTGGAAGGGGTAGTGGGAGGTGGGTTTCTTGTTCTTCAGAGCTGCTTTGTGTGTGTGTATATGTGTGTGTATGTGTATATGTGTGTGTGTGTGTGTGTGTGTGTGTGTATGTGTTGGAGGAAAGGGGAGGAGGAGGAAGTTTCCCTATTTACATTTTTGCAGTACAGCAATTTTTGCTTTAAAAAAAATTTCCCTCAATACTTAAAAAAATTTTTCTCATTCCACAAATCCGAACAAACCAGGAATAGATTATTCTTCCTAGGAACCTGCAGCATCCAGAGAGAATTAGAGATAGGACTGGGCTTTCCGTTGGGGGGGTGGGGGGGAATGTAACTAGAACGTGAAAGAAAGGGGAGAAGTCAACAAGCAATAACTTTGAGAACTCCAAAATGATTTTAATTTCGCCTAAATGAGTGAAAAGGAAATTGTGCGTTGCAAATAGTGGAGCACATTAAGTTCTGTCCCCAGGGTTTTAGCAATCTGCCAGTGGAAGCCCCAGTGTGCTGGAGATTAGCCATTTGTGGACTCTTTTTTGACTGTTGCCATGAATACGTAAATTTGGGACACTGGTGTTCATTGACACATTAACTTCCACCAGGACCTGTGCTGGAGTTTATGGCCCTTTCCTAGCAGCTGCTTCTGGTCAGCTATGGTCCCCCGGAAAAATCAGGGGAGGCCATGGTCTAGTGTCCACAGATCCAAGGCAAGTGGTACAGCTGGGAGAAATATGGTGAGAAAAAATTGGTTGGGTATTAGGCAGAATTCTGATGCAAGAGATTCGAACTCACTTGGGCAATAGGGGGGAATTTCTGGGTCACAGAAGGAAGCATTGAATAACCATGGACTTGGGAGCAGCTGAACATTCTGGAACTTTTCCATCATGGGTCTGTCTTTCATTTATTCTCTGTGCTGGTTTCTGCCGTGGCTGCCAACATAGCAGATTTTGTATCTAGCACCTTTTGCCACTCTGCAGACAGTATTATAGTTAACAAATTTGCCACTAGGGAGCTGGAATGGCCCCAGGGAAGAACCGTGATATGCCAGCTGGGATCAGATATCCATGCAAGGATCAACCAATTGTGGGATGGTCTTTGGGACTATATAAAAGCATGGAAGTCAGGACGGGAGAGACAGCACATCACATAGGACACTGTAAGTGGCAGACCTGGGTTCAATTTTTGGCATCCCATGTAATCCCACAGCACCGCCAGGATTGATCCGAGTGCACTGCTGATACGTGGATCAAAACCAAAACAGCATGGAAGCTCTTTCTTTTCATATGATATATGACCTCACAGATAGAGTGAGGAAACTTTGGACAGTCAATGCAATAGCAGTCTATTAGGGCCAAGAGAGAACTTGAAGAAAGAGTGCAAAAAAAAAAAAAAAAAAGCAATGAAAAGCGTGCAATAAAGATAAAAGGGTTAGTGATCAATGTTTTTTACATGCTAAAATTCTACTGACTTCTTTCTTGAAATGCAGTATTCTCTAGGATTTATTTTGTTTGTATGCTTTTATAGAAACCATATCCTGTGGTATGCAGGGATTATTTCTAGTTCTGGGCTCAAAGATCAGTTCTCCTTGTTCTTAATGAACCATGTGGCATGGGGGACTTGAACTAAGGATAATGGAACTGAAGCAATGACTTAGTGTCTCTACTATCTCTCTGGACCCTTTATGATTTTTATTTTGGTGAGGGTGGGTCATACATAGATGGTACTTGGGGCATTTTTGTAGTTCTGCATTCAGATTCACTCCTGGCAGGCTTGGGGAGACCATTTGAGACCTGGGTCAGCTATGAGTAAGGCAAGCACCCTACCTACTGTATTAACTCCTGGCTGTGAATTTATTTTACTTTTTATTTCTATTTTTTAAATCATCTCTGGTGAGTTTACAACTTACTCCTGACTCTACACTCAGGGATCAACCCAAATACACAAAAATCACTTCCTGGTAGGACATTCCCCATATATTTCTGAAGAAATTTCTGCTTAAACATTCATTAATCATGAAGTGACTCATTCTTTATAAAGTAGTCCTGAAACATGCATCAGAAATATCTGGGCACCTCTTGGAAATTGTCCCCAAACTACTGAACCAATTTATATTCTAACAAGATAACCAGTTAGTACATTAATTCCAAATGCATCCCTCTAAGCAGCTGCAAATTGAGCTCATAACCTTTCTGCTCTAAATGCCAAAATAAATATTTCTTCACAATTTCCCACCAGGTCAAAAGAATGACATCTAAAAAACTCCAGACTTACAGAATCTCTGATAATTTCTTTTCAACACTCTCTTGTACCTATCCCCGTCCACCACCAATTTGAGCCTATTAATCTCACTGTCCAGTTGGTCTGCACTTCCAAATTGTGTCCTCTTCAACCATAGAGCAGACTCTAATAGAAGCAATTGTCAATTAGTTCTATCATTTGGGGGGGGGTGTGCCTCACATAGAAATACTCAGGGTTTATTTCTGACTTTGTGCTTAGGGATCACTCCAGGCAGAACTCCAAGGAATCAATGATTTCTTGAAATTCACTGGGGACCAAACCTTAAGGTAAGTAAGTGCCTTACCCACTGTACATCCCTACCCATCATGTTTAAATTTATAAAATGGGATGAAGAAAACAGTATAGCAAATTAAGCATGGTCTAATTTCCATATATACATATAATACAAATTTAACATGTAGGGTTTTTTTCACCCTAATAGGTACAATTTATAACTGTGACCCTGAAATGTTGTAAGGACTTCCAGACAATATATTAAATATTAAGAGCAATGCATGCTTCAAAAAAGAAACGTAATCAAGATAGTTATAGACTATATGTATTTACTTACCTGCAATGTTGTTCTATGATGTAGTAGAGAGAGAGAGTAAAGGAAAATATGTGGGGGAGATTAGAGATATGAGAGATTAAAGGATAATAAGTGTGTGTGGGGGGGAGATTTGTCTTTTGTAATGTGTTGTATATGCAACGTCATTTATCACAGGACTTGAAACACTCTGAAAGGCCAGACAGTAAACATTTTAAGCTCTGTGGGGCCATATGGTCCATGCCACTAAGACTCAACTCTGCCGTCATAGTGGAAAACATCAGATAATGTATCTTAATCACCATAGCTTTAAAGTAAATACTGAAATGAGATTGTTTAAACCCTCCAATTTTGAATACTTTTCAAAACGCTTTCTGCTAACAGGTTTTTGGCATTCCCATATAACATTTAAGTTCAGCATGACAGTATTATTTCTTTAAAAGCCTGCTGGGATTTTGATTGGGATTGCATTGAAACTATAAATACATTTGGGGATAACTGGCAGTTTAACAATGCTGAGTGCTTACCAACACTGTGGTGTAGTCTCCAATCTCAGTTTTTTTCTTCAGTTTTAAAAATAATTTTTAGTATGTAGGTTCTGCCCATATTTGCTTTAATTCGTTCTTCAGTAGCTTCTATTTTGGGTACTATTATAATAACTTTTAAACTTTCTAGACTGTAGTTAGTATGCAAAGATATATTTTTCGTGTATTGATGTATTCTAATATTTTATGAATATAGTTAATTTTTATACATTTAACTATTTTATAAGTGTGAAATTATTCCCTCTATGAATAAAAGAATTTAATATCTGCTTTCCTAATCAATAAAATTTTATTTTCATGCCTTATTTCATTGGCTGTGGCACTAAAACAATATTAGGTAAAAGAACAAAAGTCCCCATACTGCCTTGATCTCAATATTAATGGGAAAATAATATCTTTATCACAGTGTTTATTGATTGATTGATTAATTGATTTTTTGATTTTTGGGGCCACACCCATTTGATGCTCAGGGGTTACTCCTGGCTAAGCGCTCAGAAATTGCCCCTGGCTTGGGGGGACCATGTGGGACGCTGGGGGAATCGAACCACAGTCCTTCCTTGACTAGCGCTTGCAAGGCAGACACCTTACCTCTAGCGCCACCTTGCCGGCCCCCACAGTGTTTATTTAGGCTTCCTAACTGTATTAGGGTAAGAAGTTGTTTCTGTGTTTTTCTGTTTTGTTTTGTTTGAACAGGGAGACACCTACATTTTTCAATACTCCATAATATTCCTGGTTCATGACTGTGTGCTCAAGGAACAATATCCACATATGGCTGGAAATTGAAACCAGTGTCTGGGTCACAACTGGTACTGTAGAGCAAGTGCCTGACCTCCTCTACTAACACTCCCGCCTTAAGATGCCTTTATTCCTCGCTGTTGAATTGTTGTTTTAAAAATCATAACAAGGGATTCCATTTAATCATTGGATTTTTCTACATTGATGCAAAGGATTGTATGGTTTTTCTTTTTTATTTGGTTAATGGGATAAAATTACACTGATCTTCAAATGTTAACTCATTCAGTTGTCAGTCATAAGATATTATTATTTTAATTATATATTTGGATTTTATTAGCTAATTTTATGCCCCCTTCCTTTTGTCTTCCCTTTTTAAGATTTCTTTCTTATAGGATGCCAAGTTCAGATCTTTTTTTTTTTATCTTGGTCTTTTCTTTTTATGTGCTTTAATTATAATATTTTCTATTTTACTTTCACTGACCTTTGCTTTTGAAATGTATGACTTGCTATTAAACCTTCGAAATGCATATTGGGAATTTCTTTTGGAGCTGATTTGGTTTATTATTTATTGATTGATTGACTTATCACTTCTACTTATATTTTCTTATGTTCATGCTCTCTTTTAATTTCTAAAACATAGTTTTAATTCTTCTTCGAAAGTCTCTCTAATTTCATCTCTGTCACTTCTAGATATGTTTCTATTGACTGTTTTCTTCTCTTCATTACAGGTTGTTTTCTTACTTGAGTATGCCTAAAGCTTTTGATTGGATGCTGACTATTGATTTTATATTATTCCATCTTCCTGTGTTCCTTTCAAGAGCATTGAATTTTCAACATGAGAATACTTTAATAAGTTCAGTATGCATGCTGCATACAGGAGTCCTAGGTTCAATTCTCAGTACTTCCCAGTATCCTGATCATTCAAGTACAGGGCTAGGAGTAACCCCCACAAATCAAATGTTGACCCCCTCCAAATAAACAAAAAGAATTGAGTTTTTTGGGGGCAAGAAATACATCTATTTTTGGTTTGGGGGCGACACCTGGTGATGCTCATGGGTCACTCCTGGCTATGCACTCAGAAGTCGCTTCTGGCTTGGGGGACCATATGGGAAACCGGGGGATCGAACCTCGGTCCGTCCTAGGTTAGCGCAGGCAAGGCAGGCACCTTACCTCCAGTGCCACAGCCCAGCCCCAAAAGAAATACATTTAATTTTAGATCAATTTAATCCTTTTATAACTTATTTTAGTTTGGGTAGAGAGTAACCTGGCTCTGTCTAGAATTAGATTAGCCCTACTAGTAATGGATCATATTTCTGAGTTCACTGGAGTACTCAGTATCAACAAGACCTTTCCATCTGTCTGACCTGAAATTAAATATAATCTCAACCCTGTGTGAGATTGAGTAGTTGCTCAACTTCTACTTCCTGACAGTTATTTCCCTAGATATTTATTATTATTATTTATATATACAGAGCTCATCTGAAATTTTCTTTCTGTATTGCTCACCCATCCTATTACTCTGAGCCAACAATTTTAGCTACCTGAGCTTTTCTGAACTCTGACTTCTAGTTCTTCAACTCAGCAAGTCTGCTGAATTCTGCTTGAAGTCCCTCTTGCCTGGAAAAGAGACCAACTAAAATGTCAGGGCTGTGATAAAATTCACTTGGTTCTTATCTCTTAGGAGCTTAGTGTTGAATGTTTGTTGTTTCATATTTGAAAATAATTATTTCATGTATTTTGTGTTGTTTCATGGTGCGTTGTATTTGGTGGATTAGTGTATACCATTTATTATCTTTTGTCGTCAGAAATAGTCCTACAACATTTAATTTGTTATCTTTTTCATTAGCACTTTGTTTCTGACAACTCTAAGATATTCCCTATATAATTTTACACTGTACCAAAAAAAATCACCTGTTTTCCTAGAATTTACTTCTTCCTTTGTAGTGTATCTTATGTCTTACCAAACTTATCTCAAAATTAATCCTTTCAAGATTCATCAACTGCTAAAATTTGTAACATTAAATTTCACCTGTGATTATGTACTTGAAAAATTTTGGAAGTAATTTTATATGTGATTATTTCTGCTAAGGTTCATCGTCAAGATTTTATGATTTTATAAATAGAAAACATTTGTTTTCTTTTGTTCTCTCTCTCTCTCCCTCTCTCTCTCTCCCTCTTTCTCTCTCTCTCTCTCTCTCTCTCTCTCTCTCTCTCTCTCTCTCATCTTCTTCCAAGGCCAAGGCCATAAGCTAATTTGACTGCTCTCAGTTTGGTAAACTTTGATGACCCTTTGGTACAGAGGTTTGGTACAGACTTTGGTACAGAGGTTTCATATCACAAAAAACAAACGCAGCTAGATATGAGCATTTTTACTTTATGGGCCCCTTCTAAGCTCTAGAAAGGTCTCTAGTGATCTGTTTGCAAGGTATGCAATTTTATGTAGTTTCAAAGAAGAAATATTTGTACCATAATCAGTTAAGGCATTCCCTTTATCTTTGATGAATTCCCCCTGCAGCCAATCCTCTATTTTTGCATCAGCTTGTCAGTGGTTATAGAGTCTTAGGACATTTGTTGATAATAAACCTAGCTTGGGTTTAATAAGCTATATCTGTATGATTTTCAGACGTGCTCATGTATAGTAAGTCTTAATATCACCGACAAGTTCTTAGAAAGTGCAATTTTAATAGAAACAGGTAATAAAAGCAAATCCTCAAATCCTTTTGTTTCATTCAACACCAGTCAACATGTCATTTTCTCATCATAGTTAGAACTCAACCATGTTATTCAGGGGCTTGCTGTGTTGTAAACATATTCCTATTTCTCCATGCAAGAGTGCTCTTGGGCCAGAGAGTTAGTTCAGCCTGGAAGGTGTTTCCCTTTGCATGTGCCTGACACTGGATTCCATCTTTGATAACCCATATGGTTCCCTGAGCACTGCTAGGAATGAACCCTGACTAAAGTAGGTACATCCTGACTGGGTATACCCTCAGAATCAAAAAATAAAAGAAAGAAGTTTTCATACTGTCCACTGAATAAAGTTAACCACTGATATAATATGAAGACAAGAGGGACAAGAGACTCTGCTGTGATATGACTTAATAAATGGCGTCCAGTGCTGTATATATGTGCAGCAGAACATAAATAAATTTTATGTGCAAAATCGTATCTATTCTGGAGAAAATTCTTTCAATTAAAAACTTATAGAATTATAATTGGAGGGTTCAACTTCTCATCAGTTCTTAGCAAAGGAAATTATGTTAGAAATGTACTCTATATGCAGAGCATGCAATTATAAATACTTCATGACTTCTTGCTGGAAGAGACTATGAGAAATCAAATATATCCAAATTTCTCTATTTATAGGGCACAAGTACTGTAGCAGAGCCGTAGAGAACATGTCCATCTACGTTGCATATTTTATGAATTTAAAAAATTAATAGCACCAAAATTTTTTGATCAACCAAATTAGAATTCAATTATTATACTTTATAGAAAATATTAAAGAAAAGTTGAACAGGCTATTAAACAATATGTTGTAAAAAAGTAGGATTATATATTAGAGTTCCAAAAGCTATTAAAATAATTATATTGTTACCTGTTCACTTTTGTGTGTGATAGGTCCTCACAAAGTCAGACAAGAGTTCTACTGACAAACCCATGAACTTTTTTGTAGACTTGAATTTTGCTATAACTTATTTTCTCAAATACAGAACTAGGGGCAATACTTCCTAGTTTGTATTTGTAATCTCCAGTGTTTTTTTTACTAAGGTCCTTTAAAATGCTTCTCAGACCATCCAAAGGTTGCTTATAACTTTGGTAATAAAGATAATGGTTCTTTCCCTTCATACAAAGGCAACAAAGGCAGGTGTTAGATTCAATTCTTTTTCAATTCTGCATCACATAACAAACATGTATTATTGAGCAGGCAGAAGAGTAATCACAAAGCCTGCTCATATAATTTCATAAAAGTCCAGTTCTATGTTCCTTCGGGTGTTCTGATAGGACATGCTTTGGAAAGTTTATGAGCAAGCAAAAATATTCCAAGTACAGGGGCTGGAGTGGTGGTGTTAGCCTGGACGGACCGAGGTTCAATCCCCCAGTGTCCCATATGGTCCCCTAAGCTAGGAACAATTTCTGAATGCATAGCAAGTACACAATTCTACTAGACATATGATTGGAGTCAAGTGAGTAAGAATTCTTTTATTTATTTATTTATTTATTTATTTATTTATTTATTTATTTATTTATGGTCTTTGGGTCACACCCAGCAGTGCTCAAGAGGTTACTTCTGGGTCTATGCTCAGAAATTGCTCCTGGCAGGTTCAGGGGACCATATGGGATGTTGGGATTCAAACCATCATCCTTCTGCATGCAAGGCAAATGCCTTACCTCCATGCTAACTCTCCAACCCCCAAGTAAGAATTCTTTGATGATTTAGAATGATCAAAATCGGGATTATTAAGGAGCAGAGCTTGGAGGAGAGATAAACTCCTGCTGGCCTCTTCTCTCTTCTTTCTACAAGGTGGGACATCCATCTAATATTTTACTTTATCCTCTTCCTTTGGGTATCATTCATATCACCGACAGAAAGCTATTATGACATCCCTTATGCTAGTTAACATGCCTCTGATGATACTAGCTGAAGAGCTCATGTTCCTTTTTCTGAAGTATGGTTTTTTGGATAAAGATTAGCTAATCACTCCCAGGGATGTTGCAGCTGCAATTAGAACCAGGTTCTTCTCTTGGGTGGAGAGTGAATCTAAATAACACACCCATGCAAGTTACACTATAAATACTGGAGAATTTCCAGTATTTCCGAATTTCCAAAGGGAAGTACAGAATATAATTTGTTAGGGAGATAATAGAGTGGGTAAGATGCTTGCATTGCATATGGCACACCCAGATTCAATCCTTTGTATCCCATATAACCATATAACCTCAATCCCTCCAGAAATGATTACTGAGTAAAGAGCAGGAGTAACTCATGAGTATCTCTAGGTATAGCCCAAAAACAAAAATAAAAAGAGAATGTAACTTGTCTTTTCTATTCCTCTATGGTTTTCATCATACTTTGTGGGCTCCAGTCTCCTGTGGTGCGGATTTCGAGGAAAACTTCATCTTTAGTAGTTCTGTTTTCATCTGTTTTGTAGATTCCAGTTATGCCTGCTGTTTTCTTTTGTAGTAAGAAGGAGCTTCTGCTGAACTTGAAGTGTAGAAAAATATTACTCTAAAACTAAATGCTTTCTGTATGCACAGTGTTGTACTGCTATTGTGAAATGACAAAGGTAAACTGGGTTGGTTTATGTCAGCTTGAGGTCAGCTGGGCTGGGTATAAAAGTCATCACATAATCTAATATTTACCACTCTCTTTCCTTCCACCACTATTTTAGTCAAATAGAGGCACTCACCACCTTGTAGGTGGGGCTTAAAGATGCTCAGGGTTTACTCAGGGATCACTCTTGCAGGTCTCAGAGGATCATCTTGTAGTGCTGGGGATGAAACCAAGGCAAACATACCATATTATCCCTCTGGCCTTTCCCAACACATTTTTAATAGCAGTTTATTTTTATTTTATATGCTCAGAAATCGCTCCTGGCAAGCTCTGGGGACCATATGGGATGCCAAGAATTGAACCGGGTTCGTCCCAGGTCTGCCTCATGCCTTACCTCTGTGCTATCTCTCTGGCCCCTCGCACCACATTTTAACTATAAATATATTTTATAATAGAGTTAAGATCTACATCATCAAGATGTTAGATGTGATAGTTAATATCATCAATATTATATGCATATTTAAATTCTTCTTGTCTCTGTCTCTCCCCTTTTCCCCTGATTCCTCCCTCAATGCTTGAACAGTGACATTAATCTTTTCTGGCATTTGAACTCAGTTTTTTTCTGGTTCTTAGAACTTTAGGCTCAGATGCAGACTATGCTATAAGGGTTTAGGTGTCCAGTTGCAGAACAACAGATTCTGAGACATCTCATATTTCATAACTGAGCTTTAGCAAGCCTTCTCTCCCATCTCTGATACATTGACATTATAGTGAATAATATGTGTGTTTACACTCGCAGGAACAGAGAAATAGGTGTTCTGATAACTTCATCTAGGAAGGTAGAACAAAACACTATAAGACCTTTAAGTCTAGGAAGACAGCTTAAAAAAACATTGAGGATACTGAATACTTCTATTTATAGGAGCTTAAAGCAGGGGCATATTGCACCTCGGTTTGTATTGCATATTTATAGCTTGCCAACTATATCTCTGTTTTGGGAAGGGGCAAAGTCATACTTTTATTCCAGACTACCCCTCCAAGGTAAGGTTTTGGAAGAACTTTTCTATATTTGCTCTTGTTTCCAGGAATGACCCAGTCACCAAGGCCCCAACATAGTGTTTCAAATTGATAAACTGAGAATCCAACCCTGCCCATTGAGATGACCAAGGGGGAGCATGAGTCTCTGAAGCTGCCCAATCAATGCAAGAAAAAGGGGTGTCCTGGGCTGGAGAGATAGCATGGAGATAGGGCGCTTGCCTTGCATGCAGAAGGATGGTAATTCTAATCCTGGCATCCCATATGGTCCCTGCCAGGAGCGATTTCTGAGCTTAGAGCCAGGAGTAACCCCTGAGCACTGCCAGGTGTGACCTCAAGACCAAAAAACAAAAAGGGAAAAAAAGGGGTGTCCAATAAGCATCCCAATTCTGGTCACTGCTTAGCTCACCCTAGTCTTGCCAGACATATTATTATAAACAGATCCATCACATTTCTCACAGAGCTTATTGGTGTGGAATTTGTCTCACATTCATAAGCCCGGCCCCCTTAGGGTGCAGAGAATAGATTCTTAAAAAGGGGAAGATAAATGTGAGTTTGGAAAAGGGTGAGGCAACGTGTGCACTGGGTGAACACTCCTTTTTCAAAAGACAGAGCTGGAACCATCAAGGAGACAAGGGCAGGGAGTTCAAGACAGGCAGGAAATCTGGCCTGTGTTGTAGATCCTGCAAGCAGATTTATGAAACAGCTTGTTCCAGCAACGTGTCAGAGGGCACAGACTGGGTAGGGAAGCGTGTCTCTAGTTTGCCAAGAGTAGAAAGGGCATAAAGGCACAGTAAGCCAGGAGCCATGATGAAGCTTTCAGACAGTAGAC